>OMNZ01109253.1:5782-23662 GCA_900303255.1 Lesueurigobius sanzi | reverse complement strand
TTAATCACAATAATTTGTGAAATTACTTGTCAAACTATAGCTATACTATAATAAAAAGTACTAGTTTTTATTTTATCAAAAGGGACTTGTTTTATTTATTTTTATTAAATAAATAAAAGCCTAAAGGTGTGGTATGACAATTGGATGGTCTGCTGGGAGTATGACTCTTTTTCTATAGTCAAGCTCCTGGTGCCTTGATTTCCCTCTCAACATTTTAGCACTAAAACAAAACTATATCTTCCTGGTGTGTGTTCTAACCTGCAGCGCATGTGGACAGACCTCTCACTCCTGTCTTCAGGAAGTTTTGTAAAGTTTTATCATGTAGACTAGGTACTGGTTTTAGAGAAATCCTCCGGGACACAGGGCTCAAAATCAGGAATAACTTGACAAATGCTAGAAGGTGCATTGCGCATTTCCTATATCTCCGCGACTCACAGCGAAGTCTTTCAAACGCATGCAAATTAGCCACATGGCACATAAACGCAAAACAAACATAAGGACTGTCCCGAACTGAGTAAACTGGGACTTTCCCATCAGAGCCATGTTGTGGAGTGACACATGTCATTCATAAAGCAGTGAAACGGTGATTGTGTGGCAATTCCCTTCTCTCTCGCGCTCTGTGAGCCGTACCTTCCTCCGCTGCTCCATGACACCGCTCCCAAAGCCACAAACAGGCTCTGGGTGACAGGGGAGGGGGGACACAACGTTGTGCGGTACAGCGGTACAGCGTTCTGCGGAGAGCAGCTGCGTCCCTCCAAAGGAGCGAAGGTTAAAGGGGACGTAGCGTGCTTTGTGACTATGTCTGTGAAAGGTGCTATATAAATAAAGCTCTTCTACTTCTTCTTCTAATGAACACACATGAGAATCATGCATGTGAACACACCATTCCAGATTGCCGCCATGGGCTAATTTCTATCCGTTGTCCCGCACTTGCACTCACTCTGTCATTCATCCTGGACTATTGTACATGTTTTTTGTGGTAGGGGAAAAGAAGCCCCTGGAGGAAACCTACACAGACACGAGGAGAACATGCAAACTCCACACAGAAAGGCCCGTCCAGCCCGGGATCGAACCCGTCTATAACTTTCTATCACTGTCATTCAGAGTAACTAAACATAAAACAAGCATGTCTGATTCCATTACATACTGTATCTTTTAACTTATTATAAATTACATTACAATCAGTCTTGCTTTTAAACCTCCTACAATCACCTGCGACCCATCCTCAGATTTGGTCATGATCAGGGAGATTAGCCGACTGTGCATGTTTGGGTTGATAGGAGGAGGAAACCTAGTCAGACAGAGGGAGAACATGCAAACTCCACACCGGCAGGTTCCACACAAAGCCCTTCTTGCTGTGAGACGAGAGAATAGAATTCCACATACCGATATTTGGAGCGATGAGGGCCACGGGGTTGAGGTAGGTCAGCTTCATATTCTGAGCCAGCGTCTGCGCGTACTGCCCCATGAGGTCCGTGAGCTGAGCAGGACCCGACCCGGAGACGTGAGCCTGGTTCTGGGCTAGAGAGCGCCACAGTCCTACTGCTGAGGGCCCAAGGAGCACACTGCACCCACGCACTATGTTCTGAAGAGAGAGGTATGGGATGATGCACAAATTCAACGTAATAACGAGGGAAGGGAAGTTGGACAAGATGCCGTATGTGAAGGGTGTATAATTTACCTCGCTGAAGTGTGCATCTTGAGTAGCTGTTAGCCCGAATCCGCTCTGCTGTGTCTCAAAGGTCAGGAGGCGGGACAATAGTCGCTCTGCAATCATGATGTCGTTTCCGTAGAGGCGAGAGGTCGACTCAGTGACATCCCGAAGCTGATGAGCCAGTTTTTTCTCCACAATAGTGTTCAGCTCTGTCTCGTTTCTCTCCAGAGAGTCCAACTGGTGAAAAAGACATTCATATATCAATATTAATATTATTATAATTTAGACAATGTGTTGGGGGTGTGGCCTAGTAAGGGGAAAGGAAATCTTATGGATTTTCAGACCTTTTAGACGATTTCTGGCGCACTATGAGCGTTATTTAAATTTTAGCACACACAATAAACTCAAAACTGGGTCCTTATGAATGTTTTAACACAGAGATTGTTCACTCGAAGTGAAAAACCACCCCTCAGAGCTAGCCGTTAGCATGTAGCTTGAAGGTAACGTTAGCATTGTGGTTAGCATATGGTTTCCTGTTTTATGTACACATTTGGGCATTTGCACCACTTTGTTCCCCTTCATGTGTCTGTATCTTTATGTGGTAGAAAATACAGCATTTGTTAAGGAAGTTATGGAGCAGTTGGAGAACGAGCAGGTATTTTCCCCTCTTTGTTTCCCCCTCACTGCAGCCCTCACACTTTGTAGGCGTTCCAAAAGATAACGTCTGTATCCATTATTACAGTGTTTGAAACATGGCTGAAGGAGGTTGTGTAAGATCCAAACAACTGGCCCTCAATAAGAATGGAGGACTGCGTTTCCAGCTGTCACTCACATGGGATAGAGCTTGGGTTTGGTGACATCACTGGGATGTCCCCACCCACAGCTGTATCCAGTGTGTTTGGCATTCACCCAAGGGCTCGTTTATGGTCGTCCGTCAACTACTCCCATCTAGGGATGTCAAGATTAACCAGTTTTACAATTACCGTGATAATAAAAGCTCAAGGTATGTTAATTATGAGAATTGTAGGACTCAAGGTAAATCGTTGCTTCTCATGAACCATAGCACGTAATGGCATCCAGAGATCAAATCCATTATACAAGATAATGGCAGCTCTGTGATTGGTTGATCCACGCGCAACAGATAACAAACTCCTTCGATCTGCATTGTCCAATTTATTTTCGATTGATACTTTGTTCCCCTGTTTTAGTGCTTTTGTGTGTTCACTTTTTATGTTATAAAAAAAATTCAAAATGAACATCCATCACAAGGTGAACACAGAAGTCCAAATGGTTCAGCCTCCCGTCAGGAGAATGACATTACGGTGGGTGGGGCCGGCCGCTCAACCATAAACCAGGCTTCAATCATCTATGAGGAAGCTTCCTGGATGGGGATTGAAATATTGGCTTCTCTTTGAAGTGTAAGTCCAGTTGTTTTGTTTTAATGTTAGAAATTAAAACATTTTTCTGTATTACATGCCTGAACCAGGATGAAAACAATGTAAAATTTATAGCAAAACCAGGAGTAAATTGGGACAAACCAAAATCTGTTCCTTATACTCACAGCAGTGTTGAGCTCCACAAAGGGAGGAGATGTGCAGTTGTACAGGTCTGGCTCCAGCCAACCTCGCTCCACATCACAGTGTCTGATGGCAGCCCCTATAAGCATGAGAGTGTTAACCAAGCAGGAAGAAGAGCTGGACAAAATTAGTTACGTGGGAGCCATGGCTAAGTTGGTGGGAAATTAAGAAACATAAATGACAAAAAGCATTTACAATATGTGCAGTGTTTACAAATCTTCCCGGTAAGAGGGGAAGAATCTTGGTTCTGTACAGTTCTGTCTTGATGAACAGCATTTACTCCTTTAGTTGTGTGTGGATATGTAGATTGTCACTACTAAAATAAACCAGTAAAAACTAAGGCCAAGCCAATACAGATCTGGAAACACAATCTAAACAGCCAAAACCTGGTGAATTAGGAGGTTGAAAATGGATAAACCAGTGTTAAATTAGGACTAAGCAACTTACCAACTGATCCTTTGGGGCAGGGGACAGCAGCTGGGAGGTTAAACTTAGTACGAGGCCACCAGATCCCTGCGGTGATGGTCCTTGGACAGCCATCGTAGATCACTGTAGAGAAAAGGAGATATGTTACTGTTAAATGAAGGAACTTTGTAAGAGAGATAAACTAAGAATGAACTAAGCAGGGGTTGGATACAGACTAAACCAGGCCTAAACTATGAAACAATCCTGAATCAAACCAATATAAATCTAAGAAAAACCTTGGACTAAACAAGGGCTGAAAAGAGCACCAAAGCGGGACTAAACCAGGACTAAATCAGACCTTCACATCCGGAGTTGGTGACTTCGGCGAAGGGGTTGTCGCAGCTGTTGCACTGACGGCCGATCACTCCGGGTCTGCACTGGCACTGACCACTTTCTGGGTCACATGACCTGGAGAAGGAGCCAATGGGGTAACAGTCGCAGGGCAGGCAGGCCTCTGAGCTGCGCGCACGATAGTGGAACTCCTGCAGGACAAAATAGACAAAAATGGCATAGTTTTAACTCATTTCATTCATTCATTCATTTGGAAAGCAAGTACTAGGTGATACGGCAAAATTATATATTTGATTTCCCTCCTACTAAAATGGTTCATGGAATAGACATTTCAAAGCAAGATACTGTACATTTTAAGGCCCTATACTTGTGTTACTTGTGGTATCTCTAACATTCGTAACACATTTCTAACATTTTAATTCTACACAGGGATGAGTTGAAAAACATTTCACAACTTTCAGAGAGCAATACTGTATGAGTATGCTGTGAAAAAATTAAATTTTTTCACAACATACTCAAGGACAAACTAGGAGAAAAGAAAATCAGATAAAGGGCCATTAAACCGTGGTGGAATGCTGCTGTTGCCATATTATGACATCATACGCATAACCGCAAGCGCCTACTTTCCTTCCCAGCACCATTAACACAAAAGTTTCCATTTTTTTCTGAATAGTCCAAATTCTCCTCCAAACAATGAGCTGTTACTGTCAGAGGAGGCTGTGGACTGTCGGCTGAAAAGTAGAGATGCACTGATCCGATACTGGTATTGGATATTGGAGCCAGTGCCGGAAAAAAGACAATAACGGGTATTGATTCCAAATATCCAATACTGAACTGACACTTTCATACTTAATTCAAGTGAATATGGACATGCTACTTGCAAAAGTACAAAGAGTCTTGCCTAAAAGTAACGGGGAAATACTTATTCACTCGTTTGTTTCATCAAAGCTGGACGACTGCAACTCCCTCCTGGCAGGATGTCCGAAAAGCTCTCTTAGAGGCTTTCAACTCGTTCAAAATGCAGCTGCTAGAATATTAACAGGGACTAAAAGAAGAGAGCACATAACTCCAGTGCTGAAGTCTCTCCACTGGCTTCCCATTGAGTTTAGAATTAAATTTAAAATCCTCCTCCTCACATATAAGGCTATATGTTAGGTTTATTTTCGAAATGGCTTATAGTCAGGTCAGCTAGGCTCAGTACTAAACCTACAGCATAAGCAAGGCTGCTATAGGAGCTAAAATGCTGGGGGAAGTACGGCACATTGAGCCCTATCCTCTTGTTTTCCTTACCGTATAAATTATGTTGCAATATTTAAGTCTACCTGCACATTTTTTTTTCTGTTCATTGCTATTCACATTGTGTCCTCTTTTTCTGTCCCACTCCGGCGGAGAGTTCCCGGGCCGCTGAAGACCCAAACGGCGGCCGTCATTGTGGGGACTGGACAGCATTCGTAGGACCAGACGGCGTTGGCCAAGCCTCTACTACTCCTCTGGTTAAACACTGCTGCGGGACTCTGTCTACCTACTGCAACTCTCGACCAAAAACCAGGCTAGATTTAATCCCAATTTGGTTCAAATTTGACTCACTGCACGGCCATAACCACATGCAACAGTGTCCCATCTCACTATAGGAATGTCGATGGAACAGTCGTAGATTATTAAACTGTTCTGGAACAATCAGGATTATATGAAATAAAGCAGTGAAGTATAGCTATGATATTATAGGATCAAATGCTGTCTGTGTTGGTCCATATTTAGACCCCAGACTATGGATTAGGGTCAGGAGATCAGATTAAAAATGGATTACTTATGTTTGACTGTATCAATGCGGTATTTGAGAACGACCATATCTATAACTGCTGTGGTTAAAGTGGGATTTACAGGGATTACTAAAACACTACAGTGATACAAGATACACTTAACCAGAGTGAAAATATACAAAAAGAAGAAAAGAAAGACAGGAAAAGAAAACCACGACTAAATAGAGCAGGAACTAGTGACGCGAAGGTCGGCCAAAAACCTCTCCTCCAAAATGAGGAGGGTGACATTTTAAAGGTACATGATCTAGCCCAGGGGTGCCCACATGTTTTCAGCTCCATAAAATGGAAAGAGAACATTTTCAAATTGATGACTGTTGCCTACAAGTACAGTATGTGTGATGACACTACTAGGAGCTTTTATGAATTGCAGAAAGTGAGTACCTTGCATTGACACTGCCCGCTGGTCTTGTTGCAGTCTGGGTCGAATCCTTTGTCCACGTCACAGTTACATGGGCCACAGTTTGGAGACCCCCACCAGCCTCTGGGGCACTGTTGCTCAATTCTGAACAAGAACAGAAGAAAACAGATGACGAAACAGGACTAAATTTGGCCAAAAGCTAGAAAAAGTAGGACTGAACCAGATCTAAAAAACATGCGGACTAAACCAGGGAAAACCCAGTTCAGATGCAGAGAAACCACCTCAACCGTTAAACAGGAACATTTCAAATTCAAAACCAAATGTGGGCTGATGGAGAGAATAAATGTGTGAAAATGTTTGATTCGTTGTGAGAAAACACAAGGTTAAGAGGTAGATCCAAAAAAGAACATTTGATTCACACACTTGTAATTTCCGTTTTAAACCACACACACAAAAAAAATCCCAGAAACATTCATTGCAAGTTCTACTCTGATACTACTATTCTGACACTGCCTTCATCATAACAAAGGCTCAGTAATTTGCCTTTGTCTCTCTTCTTTCTGGTACTTTAACACGCGGTTGTTTTACATTTCGCAGGATTTTAGGAAACATCTTAGCCGTCAGAGTGAATAATCCTACATTTAAATCCTCCATTTTCCTCCTGAGACTGCACTTCGCCGACTGCTTTTGCATATGTTTGATCAAAGCCAGTCAGAGCTGAAGGGTTCAGGGGGAAACGCTGTGATACTGAATGTAGACTTTTAGGTGTTATGCTTGCAATGATTACGGCACGTCTGCTTTTATCATCCCGGGTGCTTCATGAGACTGTATGTGACATATGTAAAGGCCCAAAGTAGTCGTAGGTAGTACCTGTGTTGGCAGTACTGTCCGTAGTGGTTGTCTCCACAGTCACAGATGTAGCCGTGGGAGGAGCTTGGTTTGCGGTGACACTTGGCTTCGTTCTCACAGGGGTTGAGGTGGCAGGCGTCCGTGCAGCCTCTACCGTAATATCCTGGAAATAGGCATACAGAGAAAGGAAATTTAAATATGTATTTAACGATTTCTTACCATAAAAAAAAAAAGGCTTACATGTCAATTCTTACAGTAGAAAAGTAGAAGAATGAATAGTCACATGAATTGTTCAGGCGTCCATTCAGTAGAAAAAGAAAAGCGGGGTAGTAGCCTTGACAACATTATGTTTAGAAAAGGAAAACAGATTTATTCATGGTAGAAGCTAATAAGAAAGCTATTGAAACATATTCTTACTAGTGTTGAATTAAGCAAAAAGCTTGCATTCACTAGTGAAGGCTGAGTTAGGAAATGATAATATAAGAAATAATGTACAAATTACAAGTAGGGCTCGTGGACTGGACTGAAGAATCTTTGGCCTATGATGGACAACTCCTGTACGACTGAGAACCTACACATACAAGTAGGGATGCACCGATACTGGTATTGAATATCGGCACTGATATTTATTTATTTATTTATTGTTTATTTGGTTGGGACAGTGCATGTTAATGGACACACATGAGAATCATGCATGTAAACACACCACTCCGGATTGTAGCCTTGGGCTAATTTGCATCTGTTGTCCCACACTCATACACACAAACACGCTCTCATTCATCCTGATCTATTGTACATGTTTTTAGTGGTAGGGGAAACCGGAGCACCCGGAGGAAACCTACGCAGATACGGGGAGAACATGCAAACTCCACACAGAAAGGCCCCGTCCTGGCCCGGGATCGAACCCGGGACCTTCTAGCTGTGAAGCACGAGCGCTAACCACTGTGCTACAGTGCCGCCCATACCGATCGGGTATACAATCGGGTATCGATATCCATATCTGATACTGAACCAATACTTTCACCAAAAGGTCTGTCCTTTTCCCGTCTTTTCAACTATACATAAGTCAAATTGAGCCACAACAACACAGTGCAATGGCCACAAGCTTTTATTGAGCCTTAAAACAAATACACTAAATAACTTGCAAACTACCCGTCTATTCTGTCTTGTTATGGTCCAAAACAGCACACAGCCCAGTTAGGTCTCATTCTGTCCATATCCTGTTGGGTGGATAACTCTGAATGTGTGGACTGTAGAACTGTAAGGCACTGGATCATATTTGCAGTTATCATCCTGGAATGTCGGTCAGAACACCACTAGAGCCAGGATGAATATTCAGGTGGAACTTAAGGGGCAGACTTGAGTTGACTAAACCCCACTGGAGACAATGATGAGGACACCAGGCTGTAGTTCAACTTCTTGTATTGAACATCAGCAGACAGACCGGTAAGTGGCTATGCGGATATAGACATGCTGTATGTACTGTAGTTTGAAAGCTCATAACCCGTCAAATTCAGTTTTTTCTTTAATTAATTAGTTTTGCATTCTGCAGTTAGCAGCATAATGCTAAGGCTAGCTTCAACCAGTCAAGGCTGAGACAGAAGCTATGACTGAGTCACACCTAAAGTAGTGAAACAGGCTACTATTCACCACTAGTGTTTGTATTTTAGTTGAAAAACACTGAATCACTGATACAACAATGCATTAATCAGATCACTGTTGTAACAAGGACCTGTCACTTTTTCACTCACTGTAAATTTACTGCAGTTTATTTGCATAAACAAATATGTCATCTACAAACCTACTTGTGAAAATCTCACATTATCGGTTGGTATCGGGAATCGGCAGATATTCAAACCCCAAGTATCGTATCGGAAGAAAAAAGCTGGATCGGTGCAGCAGTAAAAAAACTAAAAAAAAGACTTCATCTGGTGGATCTAACCCAGGGGGATAAAATGCAAGCTTAAAATAAGACTAAACAAGTATTAAAATAGGGTAAATCAAATACTATTTGACCACAAAAAATGCAAATCTAAAAGGACCAAAACATTAAAATAAACCAAGCAAAAAGCAGGTCATAAACAAAAGGGAAATAAGAGAGAGAGAGAAAATTATTTCATCACAATTCATGTTCACAAATATGTTTACATTGCCTCCAAGAGACAATAAAGCCATATGCTGCATCTGGAGTTCTCCCATCACTGTGATTGGTTGAATCCCTCTGTCACCCTCTGAGCATGACCAGACTGACCAATAGGAGGAGTGGGAGGGTAAAAGTCTCTGTATATCAGCAAAGAACCGCATTACACAGAACAACAACTGAATCCCAAAAAAAGGTTCTCTCCGAAACGGATTGCCCGGAAAGAACCGAGGGCCTGGTCCAGCAGAAAGAGGCAGACACACAAGTAGATGAGAATAACAGTCTTATTTGCTCATGTATACTGCTGCTAACGTAAAATCAAGAGGCCAACTCACTAAACACAAGTTCTATGCATGTCCTGAAGAGCCCATGATATTGGAAAAAAGAGCTTGGCTGCATTCTCCTTCAAAAATAAGCTTCCTCACTGGCACTTCTTCTCCAGACGAGGATAACCCAACCAGGTCAACAACAGCATCCTCATTTTCATCAATTAAAACCCATGGAGAGGACTATCCAAACTTATCTAAAGGAACATATTTACCTTTTCCCCTGATAAAACATTTTTCAATACCATACTGTTATCGTTTAATGGTTCCCAACCCTAGTTAGGTCTAAAAAAGAACAAAATCACAGCTAAACCAGGGCAGGGCTAAAACAGATCCAGGACTAAACCAAGGCAAAAACTAGCACTGAATGTGACATCAATTTGAAAAACCCTCTGCTGTGGAGCCATTCCTTCCCAGAATCCTCCACGTATCCAGCCCATAACAGTTGACTCTGCTCGGCGAGGGTGCGCGACTGCTGTGATTTCATTTAATTCATGTTTTTGTTGCGTTGGGTGAAAACACTTCATCATTTTCGATCTCGCCGTACATCTCGGCGCCGTGGCCATGGAAACGTGCGGCGGAGACGGCCTTGGCTCTTTCACAGCGAAGTGAAAAGAAACCGATGACACAAAAGATAAAGCGGACCGGGGCGGGTTTGCAGGCTCAAGGATACTCGCATTCAGCGGTTTATGAGAAAATATATGAGGAAACAAAGTGGAATTTGTCTGTTTATGTACAGAGATATGCACACAGGACGCAGGAGGAGGCGTTCGAACAAGAGCAACATGTGTTTCATTGGCAGAGTGGTTATCCTTTCTCCTTTCTTTCAGTATAAGGAGTTAGAGTATGCTGCGTGGTGCTGGGAACGTTCTGTCAGGAGCGGCATGTTCTAGCTTGAACCACATCAGTGTTCTTTTTCTATTATTGTTTGTTTATTTATTTCAGGCATTTCACAGTGAACATAATGGGCACAAGCCACCTCCAGTCGCTCATGGTTTTCAACAACAAAAAAAAAAACATTTAACACGCAGAAGGGGAGAAAGAAAATAAAAAACGGTTGCCAGAAAGGGAAGAAGAAAACTTATTTAACCCTACCCCCATTTACTCATATTAAAGTAAATCAGCTTCACGGCTACTTCTCAAAAAAGCTATCAACAACTCTGGACTCAATGTAAATAAGGATATGTGAACTACACTAACATAGAAAAGTAGCAAATACATTTTTAACTGAATGACTAGGGCGGTGTTTCCCAACCAGGGGTACGCGAGTGCTAAGAAGGGGGTACTTGGAATCATTTCAGATACAAAATACGATCAAATTTTCTATTTTTATCTATTTCTATAGAAAATCTATTATAAAACATTTAACTCTAAATAGTCAGAGTTAGATAATATTTAGTAGCCTTTTTACTGATAAATAGGAGTTTTAGTCATTCCCTTCCTAACTAATCATCAAAACCATCAAGGCAGGGGGTACTTGGAGTATAAATAAAAGGCCCAATGGGTACACCAGACAAAAAAATGTTGAGAACCACTGGACGAGTGTACTCATGGTGGAGTTACCATAGGTTACAAATTACTATTTCATGGTAACAATAATTAAAAACCAATAATGAAGTAAACAGTACCAGCAATGATAAAGACAGCATATACCAACAATGGTAAGGAAACGACAAGCTCATAACACAAGTATACAAATACAGATGTACATTTAAGACCCTCTCTCTAATTGTGACCAGACCAGATGCTTGTATAACAGTTTGAATCTGTGAATATTTTGGCATTGCTTATGCCAAAATATTCACAAACTTATAGTAATATATAAACTTATTAATTTATATATTACTATTTTACATGATTTTAAAATATTTTGACATTAAAATATTAACATGATAAAGTGTACAAATAATAAATCATTGCTTAAGGTTTTATTGGGCAACCTGAGCCTCAAAATCTGTCTCAAACTCCTGAATTTCAATTCAAACTGCGAGACAGCCTGGAAAGGAAGACCGAAATCTTCGCATGAATCTGGGGACCAATCACATCACGGGGAGGAACGGCAAGCCGATGACGCGTAAAAAAATCGTCATCAGGACTCGATACGATTGGCTGTGGTCACGCACAGACGTATAGATAGACATTCGTAGCGGCCAATAAACGGCTAAGGACAATCATAAACCACATCTCCCGTAGGAGAAAATGAACAGTTGTTTCCCAGACTAAATATTCACTTGTGATATTTAGTCTGGCACTAGCCAGGCTACTAGTGTGCATCAAGCTTTAGTCTTTTAACAAAAGATTTCAAGATTTAGTCAAATTTTTGTTGCCTGTTGTCGACAAAAATGTCCATGAAAAGTTTGTTCTAATATGTTTATAATCAACTTTACATTAGTTTTATTCTACAAAAATATTTAATCATTCACACCACACCAAATATAATGGGCTATATGCACAGCGAGCCCACGTGACTTCCCACTGGACTCAAACGCTGCTAGCGCCCTTCCACTCCCTATTAATTTGCATTGAGTAGTTAGCATATCTCACACAAATGAAGACTGACACCATGTGACTGACACCATGTGACTGAGACCATGTGACTGAGACCATGTGACTGATACCATGTGACTGATACCATGTGACCAGCAGCTGGCTAAAAACATTACGTCGGATGTAACCACTTCACTGGAAGGAACCTCTGTGCTCCGAACGAGAGGTGTTTACACAGGAGAACATCTCCCTCCATCCTCCTCTCCGTTTTACTCTCCATTATCTCCTCTTCCCAACTGTTTAAAGACATGCATGTGAGGTAAAGAGGAGAATATGTGCCGTAGTGAATAAAAGTGAGGCTAACCTGGTATGAAAGACCCCCAGACCCAGGTACGTGCGCGAGACGATGTTTTATAAGCAGCCTGACAGCAGGAGCGTAGCAGCAGTTAGTTGAACATATGCTTTCCCATGTGTTGTTTGCCGTCATTGAGGCGTGTGTATAATGTTCTCCAGCAAATTAATTTCATTAGGCCAATGAATGAGCCTCAAGCGACTGCCACACACTCATGCGAATGTTAATTACAATGGTGGATCTACATATAGTGGCTTCAGGGAGTGCTCCACCTCCTATGTCCTTATTATTTTGGAGTTTGATATAAAATTATTACAATTTTAGGGTTACAAAGAGGCCTATGTGGAATGTCCATACTCACATCTGTAAATGTGCATCTGTAAATTCACCCATTGTCTTTGTGTTGTGGTAGCCCCATTTTTTCCACAGTTTATTATTTATCATTATCATAAATTCATGTTTCATGTTGCATGAGTACACCGTAGCAAATTCCCAGTCTGTGAAACCTCTCGCCAATAAAGACTATCCTGATTCTGACCTTTTGGTACCAAAAATAAAGAATGCAATTCACAACTGACTGTAACTATGAATGAAAGTTTAGTTTTTCCATCTTTTTAATAAATGTTTAAAATGTTGTTCTTTTTTTAATGTTTTTATTTATTGTTTATTTGGTTGGGACAGTGCATGTTAATGAACACACATGAGAATCATGCATGTAAACACACCACTCCGGATTGTAGCCTCGGGCTAATTTGCATCCGTTGTCCCACACTCATACACACAATCACACTCTCATTCATCCTGATCTATTGTACATGTTTTTGGTGGTAGGGGAAACCGGAGCACCGGAGGAAGCCTACGCAGACACGAGGAGAACATGCAAACTCCACACAGAAAGGCCCCGTCCTGGCCCGGGGATCGAACCTGGGACCTTCTAGCTGTGAAGCACGAGCGCTAACCACTGCGCTACCGTGCTTAAAGGCCCTATACCTGTTTTTTCCCCTTTAGTGGAACTATTTGTGAAAATAATAAACTATTAAACATTTGTATCAGCACAGTCACTTTTTTTAGCATTTCTGTGACAGTGACCCAGAAAAGTGGAAGTTGTGAAATGTGCTTATAAACTCATCCCTGATATTAAGGATATTTAAGAATACAATTTACTGGCTCCTTCTTTCATTGATTGCAAAAATACATCTGGTATGTTTGAATAGTAAGTGCACACCATTGTATGATTTTAGACTGCTGGTATATATTTGACCTTTGTTTAATCAGGAAAGTCCCACTGAGAATCAGAATCTCTCTTTTGTTCGGGGGAGTCCTTGTCCGAGGTGACCCTATTGTACATGTTTTTAGTGTTATGAGAAGCCAGAGCAGCCGGAGGACACCAACGCCAGGAGGAGTGCGCGTAAACTCCACATAGAAAGGCCCCTCCAAATCAATATGCATATAAATGAAATGTAGGTAAAGAAAGCTGGAGATATAGGAGACGGATTTGTGAGTGAACATGAAAGAGAATTTTTCAAAAGTAACCTCCCTGTTTGTATTACATTAGACTGAAGTTAATTGTAAAGTTTTAATGAGTCTCTATTTACATGTGTGAAGTAGAACCCCGGGCTTCACTTTGATCATGTTCGCAACTTGGCATCCAACTAACTCCATGTCCCATTTCACGACATGCACACATCTCTTCTTTGGTCTTCCTTCAGGCTTCCTGATTGCCAGCAGCTCTAAACTCAGCGTTTCTCTCTATATGTTCACGATTCATTCATCCATACGTGCCCAAACCATCTCATTCTTCATATACTGTACGATTCTGTCTCTGTCTTTCTCCAGAATATGAGCTGTCATCTCTCATGGGGTTATTCATCCAGGGCACGAGTAAAGATGACAGCGATTCAGCAAGATTCAGCTCCTAAGTCTCAACACAAAGACTAGTATAGAAAGTTAAAGTTAAAGAACTGCGGTGCTTTTTTTCTTGTTTTTGAAAGGGTTTGATGCCTGGTGGGTACTGAGACGGGGTGAGGTGACAGAAAGTTTCAAGGCAGTCCTAACACAAATAACTGAAAATATACTGGGTTTGCTCTAAGAAATAATGTCTTAGCGCCCATTTGTATTTATCCAGTAGCTCACCCTGGTCAACGGTGTACACAATTTGCACCAATTACGGCATGATGGTTGAACATAATAGTCCGATTAGGTTCATAAGGTCTTCTAGTAACGATGCTAGTTTCTTTTTCTTATAGTTAGTGAAAAGTTGTGTAAATCAGCTGACCAGAAGGAAGACCGCAGAAGCAGCCGAAACTGTAAAGGTAAAAACAAACACTCTAGTCTGACTACAAGAAAAAGGTTAAACATTTTTATACCACGCCTATATATGTGTTGCACTGGCAGGAATAAAACTAGCTTCCTTTCAGTTCACTACTTCATTACCACTTCCATTTTTACTCCAGGTAAGGTTATAATCTTCTTGCAATCTACAAAAAAATCCCTGGCCCCATTTTTCTATAATCAATCTACTGGGCCTTTTGTTCACTGGGCATAATTGGCCTCCCTCCAGCGCTCCTTCTCACTTTCTAAAATACGCCACACGCTTTGCCATCAACACTGTCAAAATCTTTATACTGGATAGTATTTTGTGTATTATTGTAAAGAGATATTTTAATATGTGTACAAACAAAATCGACAAACAAAATGTGTATGATGGTGTTAAGCCCTTTCTTGGTGGTCGACCAGGATGTGGATGTCTTCTGGGGGTTGTACATTTTTCCTATGTCATACCATACGTACAGTATATGTTGTGTTACTTGTCGTTGTTGTTGTTGTGGTGAAGGTGCTGTCAAGACTTTACCATATCTTCTGCTTTTGTTTTCTTTTATGTACAGTGTGTTGTCTCTTTCTGTTTTTTTCACCCATCGTGTGACTGCAGTGGGCTCAGCTTTTTCTCTGTCTCTTTTTTGTTTAATTTACGGACACTCCCCTCTAAGATCCTACCCAACCTCCTAACCATTCAAGGTTATACAGTAGTCTTGTTGCAATTGGCTGATGATAGGGGAACGGGAGCGCTTCACTGAGTCAGAGTGTGGTGAAAAAGTTGCACTATTAGGTGCTTTGCCACAGATGCCTATGCCTGACTTGCAAATAGGGATGTCAAGATTAACCGGTTTCACGATTACAGCGGTGATGAAAGCTCACGGCAGGATAATCATGAGAATTTTAGGGCTATATGTAAATCGCTAATGAAATCGCTTCCAGTGTTGTGTTCCACCCAAAACACATGAATTCAATGACTAATAAAATAATCCAATGTGCAGTAGGGCTGGGCGATATGATGGTAAAAATCAAATCATGATCTGGTCTCCATGACTATCTGCTTTTTTGGTGACATCGTCATATCGTGATTCAGTGGTTTTTCATGTTTAACGCAGCTCTGAGCTCAAAAACACTTTCTCCCCTACTGTCCACGCTACTGTCAGGAGTAAATCAGAACTAAACCAGGAGAAAACTAGGTCTAAACCAGGTCTAAAATCAGACAATATCACGGACTGAATCTGGATTGTACCAGGACTAAACCAAGAAGAAAACCAGACTAAAGCAGAGACTGAAATCAAGGACTAAACCATGACAAAACTCGGTAAGGACTGAAACTCGGGCCAAAACAGGTTTTAACCCAGAATAAACAACTGCAACACCAGGTCTAAATCCAAGAAGAAGCAGATGGCTTTAGTCGCCTTTAAAAGACAATATACCCATGAATTGTGATAAAATCAAAATCGTGATTTAAACTAAAGGAAATCGTGATAAGATTTTTTGCCCATATCGCCCAGCCCTAATGTGCAGAGGGCAAATCTTATCCACCTTTGCATGATAACTGCATAATGTTGCCAAAGGAAGAGCGACAGAAGAACCATGTGCAGCGCTAGAGTCTGTTATGTCACAATAAAAAGTGAAACTGCAAGCTTTAATTTAAAATGTAAACATAGGCTGGATGTTCAATAGGTTTTTAACTAAAACAACAATTAACTAAAAAATACACATATACTGCTTCGTTTCTGTTTTTGTGAATGTTTGGACAGTACTTTTTGTAAGATTTTTGAGAAATTCTCTGTATTTTCTTTCTTATTTCCGATAATCAGGAATAATCGTAAAATATTTTTTCGCAATAACTGTGACTCAAGCATTTTACACTGTAAAAGTGGCAGCAAAATCCGAGATACACTGACAAAGTAAACTAAAAATCCTTCATTGTGTTGAGGGACTCCAACGCATCGGGGGTTTTAGCTGTTTTCAAAGTTATAGTCTTATTTGAGGCGGCTTCCAAAGTTCTTCCGTGTGTTTCCATCTGCTTCTCGTCCGTCATCATTCGTAGGTTGCTCTGGTGACATTAAGCCGTTCTCATTATCGCAGTTCGTTCCCTGGCATGAGTCTCCGCCTCCTGCTGCTCCCGTTCTGCTCATTATACATAAGGCAAATATCTGTTTAACCCAGATACAGGCGCGTAGGCCCATACGCATCAGCCACAGCTTAATAATAATGGGGGTTTTAAAGTACACCTTTTTGGACTGAAATTAAAATACCAAAATAAGGACAAAAACAGGTACGAATAAACAAGAAAAAAATGGAGCAGAATTAAGACAAAAGTAGGTGAAAAAGGAGGAAAAATGTAGTAGCAACCAAAACCAGGTCGACCTCAACTCAATCAATAGTAAGTCAAGTCCGAGTCACATTTGTAGCCTAAATATGGAGAAAACAAATACTATTCAAGAGCTAATACTACTACCACCGTACTAGAATAGTATGTACAGTATGTGCCCAATGCAGAACTCACCACAGCCACACTCTTCACTGTAGCATATCAATTATTTCTCCTATGGACTCACTGTGACAACCAACCGAGCACTCAACTAACCAGACTCCAATTTACATGGCCTTAGTGCTGCAAAAGCATAAGTAATTAATCAATCATGAGTCACATTATGAATAAACAAACTTAAAGTGATAGTTAGTAAGTCTAAATTACGTCATTTCTGGCCTACTGAGCGCATCTGAATATAAGCTGCACCATCCAAATTTTAAAAGAAACAAGTTCATACGTATATAGACCTCATCTGTCTATGAGCTGCAGGTGACCACGTTATGGGATGAGTCTAGAGACCTGCCGACAGTTCCCTTCCTGCTCCCGAGGCTCGCTCCACAACTGACCACTGAGAGACTCCCACAGCTTGTTTCCTCGCCGCACACAAACACGCTGCACACGGCCGACCACTATACTACATTTCCTCTCGCCTGACGCCGTGTTTGTTGAGCCATGTAAACAGTTCATGACCAGCGCTCTGGTTTGGGTAGGCTAAATAAAACCCAGGCATTTCACTCCAGAGGGTAAACACCATGCGCTTTTTCCGCTAGAGCGCCCCTAGTGGCCATTAGCCCGTAAAAATCTTTAAAGAGTTAAAAGTTAAAATTAAAAAAAATAATATATTTTCCACCCCCTACATGCTCCAGCTGTACTGTGAGCCCACACCTTTCCAACTCAATTTCCGCTATAAGCCTGCACTGTCACT
>OMNZ01109251.1:0-10830 GCA_900303255.1 Lesueurigobius sanzi | reverse complement strand
GAAGAAATAAACGCATGTATAATTGTCTCCAGCTCGTCCCGTGACACCATTTGTCTCAGCTTAGAGATATTTCGAAGTTGGAAGAAGCAGTTCTTAGTTAGCTTTCTTGAATGCTGC
The DNA here is from genome assembly GCA_900303255.1 of Lesueurigobius sanzi. Lineage (NCBI taxonomy): Eukaryota > Metazoa > Chordata > Actinopteri > Gobiiformes > Gobiidae > Lesueurigobius > Lesueurigobius sanzi. The sequence goes on along the minus strand of OMNZ01109251.1, from coordinate 10,713 downwards.
GCTAGGGACATGCCCTCATCAAAAATAACTCCAAGATTGCACAAGCTTGTTTTGGCTGAAGAGCTCAAGTCGCCAAGGTGCCAGACACTCACTGTCAGGGGCACTGATAAGTGTCTCTGTTTTCTCAGGGTTTAATTGGAGGCTGTTGTCCTTCAGCCACTGCTTCACCTGCACCAGGCAGTCCATTAGAGAATGCAGTTTGTGAATCTCTGAGGTCTTAAAGGAACAATACAGTTGCAGGTCATCAGCGAACAGATGATAGGCCACGTCGCTAAACCGCTGAATTATCCGGCCAAGGGGGAGAACATACAACAGAAACAGAAGTGGGCCCAGGACCGAACCCTGCGGGACACCTCATTTTAGGTCAGCTGGCTTGGACTTAGAGTGATTGACTGACACACTAAAGCTCCTACCAGCTAAGTATGAGGTAAACCACTGCAATACAGGACCCGACATCCCCACCGTGTCTGTGCCTGTTAACCATAATGCTATGGTATATATGAATGTATAGACAGCACTTGGGGCCTATTCCCCAGACGGTGACAATGCTATTTTTCAGCTGTCTGCAATAGTGATGGGAATATTATTTTAAGAAGCCATCCAGAAAACTCCTGCGGTCTGAGACTGAATATCCTCAGAGGTGCACATTTTGATTAAAACTCCTAATGCTTGCAAACAGATTCATGTTAACCTTTGAAGCGAGTGTCATGCAAATAAAACGTTGTGCCACAATTCACGAGACGAGGCCACAACCGCCGTGCCAAGCGCGAAAACCTTTCACTTGTGCATGGTCTCTGCTCTGCTTGTAGGTCGTTTTCTTGTGTTTTTGCTACATTCGAGCCAAATTGACAGAAAGGGATCCAGCTCTTTTAAAAAAAAAATTTGATTTGAACAGTCACTTCAAGGAATCATAAAACCTGGAGCTGTTTTGGTCACAAACTTCTTATCACTCACCAATCTCCGAGCTGGTGATGTCCCGCTCTCAATAAAGTTACGAGGACACTCATAGTAACACTCATGTTTCTTCAGCCTTTTTCACCAATAAAATACTGTAAAATGACATTAATCGTGTAAATGCATTGTAGGTTTCTTGTAATTTTATGTGTAAAACGATGAGGTGGTAATTCAAAATCAGAGACAGTTTCACAGACTGCAAATTGACATATGCATGTAATTTCCTCTTTGTTTAGCAGTGTTTTTAATGACCAGATCCATTTTAGTGCATCAGAAATATTAAGTCACTTGATATTGATCAAATTCCTTCAAATGTATGTAGAGGACGTTGATAAGTATCTAAAACTATTTTCCACAAAAAGTCAAAACAAGGTCGCAATATGAGAAAATGTGTCTTAACCCCTTTGGACCCTGCGTGCATCGGAATGGACATAACCTTTATATTCCTCTAAAACAATGAAAAAACACCAATGAACCAAATGAATCATTGCAGGTCATTGATTGGACCTGTCTTAGCCAATCACAGTGCAGACATAACTTCCTGTGTGCTCGAGAGAGTGCAGAGATCAGACATCAATCAATCAATCAATCAATCAATCAATCAATTTATTTTTGTAACGCCCAATATCATAACAGAAGTCATCTCAAAGGTCGGTATGGACAAAAACAAATCAATATCAATAATGATCAAAAATAAGTCACACACAAATGAAATGTCTCGACCAGATGTAATGTCCCGTGAATAAGTAAATCACTTAGAGTAACAAGCTTAGAGTATCCCCCATCCTTAGACCTTCCTCTACGGCGAGGAAAAACCCCAAAAAAACCAAAGACCACATGGTAAAAAAAATGAGGAAACCTCGGAGAAAACCAATTTAAAGGAAGGATCCATTTCCCTTGGACGGATGGGCTAGTGGTGAATTTGACCAACAAGTCACAGAGGCTCGAGAGAGGGGGGAGTTTGGATCTGTTTATCATCAAAATTAATCATTTATGTTGATGCTAGACAAATCATCTTGATCCCAGATTAATTTTAGGGGTTAGAAATTGTTAAATTTTGGAAATATAACAAATCATTAGTTTACAGGATTTTTTTCAAAGTTTGATGTCCATCACACTGGACATCAGGTCTTAAGAGTTGTCAACCAATGGTTTTCTAATGTAATGTTTAGATGCTTTTTATAGGTCAAACATGTTACCAGAGACATTTTATTTAGCTCGGTACAGAACCGCTACTCCTCCACGTGGAAAGGAGCCAGCTGAGGTGGCTCGGGCATCTGTTTCGGATGCCTCCTGGTCGCTTCCCTTGAGAGGTGTTCCAGGCACGTCCCACTGGGAGGAGGCCCCAGGGAAGACCCAGGACACGCTGGAAAGACGAGGTCTTTAGGCTGGGCCTGGGAACGCCTTGGGATCCCCCAGGAAGAGCTGGAGGAGGTGTGTGTGGATCGGGAAGTCTGGGCATCTCTGCGCAGACTGTTGCCTCCACGACCCGGCCCCGGATAAAGCGGAAGAAATTTATTGTATTTAAAGTATAATGTTGAAAAATACTTCCTTGATCTTAAATGGTAATTGGAGAGTCTCCCAATGTTGACGTCTAACTGTTGAAAAATGAGGATGATAGGATCAGGAGTGAGAGAAAGTAAGTTTAGAAGTTAATGAGTTTTCTTTAATTATTTTTATTATTCATACTTTGAATTTTAGCAATTGGATGCATGTTTCTATGTGAATGTTTATACTGTATGTAAAGCGATAAAACTGGCCCAAAAATCTTTTGTGTTTTGCCGCCAGTGTCTCCCCTTCACCGTTTTTGTCTTAACCAACATGATATTGCCCACACATACTGAAAGAAAGTATTTTGATGCAACATTACTTTAGCTCCATCACAGGCTCGTTTTGCTCCTGACGTGATCTGCCATCTTTACAACTCAATTGTAAACTTTGGCCGTCGTTAAAGCTCACGGAGTCATTGCGTCTGCAGCTGCACCTCACCTGCTGCCCGTTTGGATTAGTTTCACTTAATGGGATTTGCGCCTCTCGAGACGGGTCAATCTAAAATGAGCAGCAGCATGCGGCCCTGGTGTAGACAACAGGACAGGGACAGGTGCATTGTGGGAAAAATGGCAGAGTCAGCCCCGTGCGCCTCGCTAACCCGATTTGGGGCTTCGGGAGCGGCGTGTGCTAGTGATAGGCTGTTACATGATATTTACGTCAAGGACTGTCATAACACGAGGGTTTCCAGGGACGAGGCCTAATCTTTATGTAAACGGTGTCATTGAAGCCATGTAAACTCTCAGTCATCCAGATGGTTAGTTCATTGTGGTTACGTGACATCACAACATTCTAAAGAGCCTATAGTTTAAAACTGAAGTGGAGGGCATCTTGGTTTATTGCTAATTTCTCTTTAATTCCTGGCCCAATCCGCATGAAACAAAAACTGTCACAAAGTCCAATGTCCTCTCTGTCGGCACGTATGAACTAACATCTATTTATTTTCTCATAAAAGGTGTCCAAAAGTGGTTGCAATATTGAAAAACATGTGTGTGGTGTTGGCCGGTGGAAAGGACTCCCAGCCATAAGAATAATATGGCAGGTTTGTGAATCCAAACACTATCAAACAATGATCAAGTTCAACATTTGTCCATTTTCAATAACAGTTTCTCTCCCATAGAGTTGAATTAGCACATGTCCTCCAACTGAAATATAATTATATCACATGAATGGAACCTATTCAGACAAAAAAAGCAACCAAAACAAACAACTTACATAAAGAAAGACACCGATGTTTTACTCCCCATCTGTTACATTAGGAAACACCAAACAAAGTATTTAAAACATGGTCAGGACCCAAAAGTGGGTCAGGAAAACATTTCCAGTGCATCGTGAGCCTTAAACACTACTTTTTTAGGATCCTAGACTAGACGCTTGCCTATGGACCCACAGGCGTGACCATGTAGGCAGGAGTAGCCTTGGAAGAGGGGAGTGACCCAACCATAACAGAGTTCCTCAGGACTAAAGATGTCGGAGTCCACATTTGCGAAAAAGAAACGCACTGGGGCTTCATGGAATGGGCAATTACTTCTACCAGTATGACTATTACGGCTTCTCCACTCCTTCTCGAACATCTTATTTAGTAGGTGAAATCTGTAGCTTGACCATGTTTTAGATAAGTTTTAGACTCAAAGGACAATTTAATTTGATATAAATAAAATGTAAAATACTAGAATCCTCCACAAACTATTGTTAAATCTGCATTATGTAACTTTTTAAGTGAAAAAACCCCTTGATATTAGTGCATACATGATCATTTAGGCACCCAGCGGCTAAGGGTGTAGCATGGCACCTTTACTTTCCATCACAGCGGCCTCTATGGCGCTCCACGGTCAATGTTTTAGGATTCTGGTAGATTTCTGGTTCGCAAATGGGAAGTAACGGTGCCATTGCCAATTGTGAGGATGTGAGAAATGTAAGGTATGATGCGTTGTATTGATGCCCTTGATGTCCAAAAAGAATCTCTCCTCTATAAAGGCTATCTTATCTTATTGTATCTTATCTTATCTTATCTTGCTGCACCCATACAGCCACTGGGTCACTAGCACAATTATCAAGTTTCCTTTTGTTTGTTTGTTTTTTTACATAAAGAGTTACATAGTGCACCTCATAGTAGTAGTAGTCGTCGTCATAGTAGTGGCACCAGTAGCTAAGGTTTTACCAAATTGCCTCATATACGTAAGTTGGCATTTCTCGATTATACTTGCGCTGTACAAGAACACATTGTATCCTCTTTGGACAGCCTGCTTATTTAATTATGTATATGCCGCACAGTTTAACCTTTAGAGATCATGATCATTACACTGCACTGTCCTGGCACCATCTATTATACGGGAAACCTTATGCATACTTCATAGAACATACACTGTTTAGTATGCTGGACATGTTGCTCATTTTATTAGCCTCCGAGGTTTAATAAATCACACATACAGCCCATATGGGAATTGGAATTGGTGCATAGATTTCACAGCCTTATACACGGCTTTTTGGATGTGTCGGCAATTTGTTATTCAGATGTCAAGATATTAGCTTGTTGGCATCAATATGTAACAGCAATGTCCCACCACCGTCAGTGCCGTTTTGCATGTCCTTGGAATGTAGTTTGTGTGTGGACAGCAAGTCAGTTTAGGAAATACGATGCATTTGTTTTCACTCATGTGTCCAGACGTTGTTCGTAAAGGGGGGTGGGAGGGGCACCAGGACCAGCCCATGTCTATAAGGCCTACAGGAACCTATTAAGAGAAGACCAAATGGTTAAATTTCAGCATTCTGGTAAACTTGCATGCACAGGTTTGTAGGTGTGCAATTATTAACAGCAGGTAAGTCATATTTGAACATTTATTGCAGACACAAAGAAGGTCCAGAACATATAAAAGTGAGAAACTGACAAAGGATGTTACAGATGTACACATGAACAGTGTCTCCAGAGCACAGAGCTGTATCTTATCACACCTCATCTTATGTTATAAATCTGGTTAAATTATATATAGTTATATAATACTGATAACCAAATATTCAGTTTTAATCACAAATGACTGTCATGCAAATAGGAGTACACCCCACTACAATACTCTGGAGCAAAGCTACATTTTAGACTACAAATGTCTCAACCACAGATGAGAGTAATTATTCACCACACAGGTGTCCAGCAGGCAGGTGACTATAAAAGGGTGTTACTGAAAGAAAACCCTTCACATGCCGTCAGCTTTGGCACAACATGGAAGAGAAATGACACAAGATCTGAGGCATTTCTTTACATAGGTGAAGGCTGTAAGACCGGCAAAGCTGTCAGTCAGAATACGATCTCAAAAATGGCACAAAAAAAAAAAAAAAAAAAGATGGAACCCATGTGTACTCATTTTCAACTCACCCTAATTAATAAATGAGTCAAACTGAAAAATGTGTAATCATCTAAATTATACAATCAACCTTACGGTCTTGTTTGGTTGGGACAGGGCATGGTATGTTGAGAAGACTAGGTTTAGTTGGGTGGCACGGTGGCACAGTGGTTAGCGCTTGCTCTTCACAGTAAGAAGGTCCTGTGTTCGATCCCGGGCCAGGACGGGGCCTTTCTGTGTGGAGTTTGCATCTTCTCCCCTTGTCTGGATGGGTTTCCTCCGAGTGCTCCGGTTTCCCCCATCAATCCAAAACATGCACATTAGGTTAAGCCTCCTGCCAGGTGATTCTCCACATCTGGAGGTCCATGGGTGCTGCACTGCAGTCGCCCACTGCTCCTGACTGATTGTAGCCATGGGCCAATTTCCCAAACAAGCTCTCATTCATTTATTTAGCCTATTGTACATGTTTTGGTGGTAGGGGTACCCGGAGCACCCGGAGGAAACCTACGCAGACACGGGGAGAACTTCACACAGAAAGGCCCTATCCGTCCTGGGAATTGAACCTTCTAGCTGTGAAGCACAAGCGTTAACCACTGTGCCAGTCGGTCACCAACTAAACTCAGTCTTGTCAACATTTTAGACATTATTTTATTTAGTTTGTTGAGATATTGTGTAAATTGTGACTTTTCAAAGTGAGTGTACTCATTTATGCTGTGCATTGTACTGTGTTAGATGGAAATGAATTTGTTATCGACCTTTGACCGGGCCCTCCTCGGTTGAGGGTCCCTCCTGGAGGAAGCATGTGGCATGTGGGCAAGAAATCAGTGACGAGTGCAAAAACTCAGTTTTACTTTTTGTTTTGCGCAGTTTGAAGACTCTCAAATAAACTGTACCAATCACCAAAACTACATTATTACTTCATTTATTAGCTTAGCTGGCAGGGACCATGCATATTGATGAACACGTCTGTGAACACTTCCATTCCACTTTAGTGCTAGTTTTCAACTCCCTGAGCATGATGCATAGTGCCAAAAGTAATTAATAAAAGTAAATTTATATCCAGCTGGTAGATTTAGGAAAAAAACAAAACGTGTTGAGGCTACATACACACATAACAAAGCATGTAGTTCACACAGTCCAAGGCTTTGATCAAACTCCTCTGACAGGCAGGTCATGGAGCGCAAAACAGCCCAAATTTGATTAAAATGAAGATGGAGCACCTCGTTCATGGAGTGCAGCCGTTCAGAAAATCCTGACACCTGGTATAAAACATGAAGCATGCATGAGGAAATGTGTAGGCTTCTAATGAGAACAATGTTGATTTGGATTTAGAGTTTGTTTATCGAATCGGGGATTATGATCTTATGGTGGGATGCTGTTCCAGATGTCACTGCCGCTGAACAAAATATAGCAGTAGTGATGCATTAGCTAGGTATTTATCCCCTGAGCCTTGGTTTACCCACCTCTCACCTCTGCCCTCTAGAGTATTTCATGTTTGGTGGCATAGTCTGCATTCTGACGGACATGTCCTGTCTGATAGATAGTCGCCCCAGAAACCACCACCATCCCACACGTAGCATTTCCTGTAGTTAATCTTCACAAATGGGCGTTCACCCTGGCATCTACAGGCCCATGTGCTATAATGAAACAGCCTATACAGCAGCGCAATGTGGGAATGAACAGACATTACAGGGAGGGGGAGACGAAGGCCGGACCATATTTCATTCACGTTATGGAAGAGTTGTGTGGTTGTGTGAAGATAAGAAACTGTGTTATAGGCTCTGTAATGTGCGGCGTAAATGAGAGTGATTGATTAGTGGTTATAGCGAAAGCAAAGTGCCGCATATAAGCTTAATATTCTCATTGTGGAAGCTTTGCGGGATCGAAATGAACGGAGAGACACTGCAAACAAAGCTTTTTAATCTCTCAATTTTCAGGTTTTGGATCAGTTTGCTCTCTGAACATGTTAACTTTCACCTGGAAACAAGTTAATGTCATAATCTACACAATAAGGTAGTTAATTATGGCACTGATCCAATGTTCCACCATATAATTATAAGGGAATTGGGAATTTAGAACAAAATTTTTCATGCATTTTTCTTACATTTTGGTAACGACATCTCCACTTTAGTAGCACCTACAGCCATCAAGTCGTTTCAATGCCTACATCATATTCTGATGTGTTGAGTTTTGAACCCCCAAAACAGGTTTTCAAGTTGTCCAAGTTGCTGCAAAGACGTTTCCTCCGAGCCACTGTGTTCTAGTTGTCAGGTCGGAAAGTTTATGGCAGACAGTGACACAGATGCATCGTTTGAGTCACTTATTCATATTTTATAAGCCCGAACAGTGTGGTTGTATTTATGATTCAATTAAGCATGTTACAAATCATTTACAGAGCGCAGTTGGCTCCTCTTGTCATTGGCCCGTGGTGAGCGCTAGCAACATTAGCATCACAGATCAAACAGTCGATTTAATAACTGCTGAGGCTCAACTGCAGCTGGAGCGGAGTGACAGACAGCGGAGGGCAGCTGAAGGGTTAGAAACACAAGAAACATAAAAATATTGTAGTCAAGTGTTTTTACTTACACTGGGCACCGCCATTTCTTTCCTTTCATGCTGTTAAGTTGAGCTTAAGAGATCTAACCCTAGTTTCTGAGTCGGCATTACAGGGTTGGTGCATGTTCAATTTGAAGTTTCCTGGTTGGAGCTTGGAAATTCTGACTTTTGAGATCAAATCCCCTATCAAAAAAAAAAAAAAAAAAATAATGTAACTAATATATCAAGAAAATATAACCTTAAATTTAAACCTTGCGCTATCAATATTTAAATTTCATCCCCAAAGACATATGCAATTTTGACGCGTAAAATTTGTTATTTTAATATTTAAAGGCATTAAGCCGGAGTATGCTTTGTGGAATTTAGATGCCATATTAAACCTATTAACACATAAAAGACCTGAAGCACAGTGATGTCCAAGAAGAAAAAAAAAGAAAATCATAAACTGTGGCCGCGGTGGGGCCTGCTAGACATTAGCCAATGGGATCATGCCCCTTCCGATTGGCATCTAGATAGTCAATCAAATTTCTTGCGTATGTGCCCTCAGTACGTTATTGTCGCAGGCTCCAGCGTAAGTCACACGGTGTTCGTGCACAGCTAAATACACTTGTGTTCGTGAGAGGTTGGGCAGCAATGGGAGAGAAGAATCCCGGACCACCTGGCCACAAAAGGTGGTCAATTTTTTGAGGTAGCTGAACAGAGCAAGAGAACGGAGCCGATCAACTGTTTGTCTGGGAGAGTCTTTTCAGTGATGGCGACTGGCGAGAGCTAGAGGAGACTGATGCTTCGGTCTAAGTTCCTGCTGGACAGGTAAAAACTGTTTAACTATACTCGGTTCATTTGGACACATGTAAAGTTATACGCCCCATGGAATGCAGCTCAATAGTTCATAGTAATGCAATTGTGCTACAATTGGTTAAATTATATGCTATTGTGGCAGAGTAGTGTACTGTCAACCAAATGCACCTTGAATATAATTAAAACAGAATATTTCTCACTCAATTACACAAAGTTGGGGGCTCTTACGCACTAAAAAAAAAATCCTCACTAATGTCTTTAATCATATCAAAGAAAACTTACAATACATATTTTTTCTCATATCCTTGTTGGAAACTTATGACAAAAGTTTTAAATTGACATCACTCACTTTCTGTCCCCATATCCACCTGCAGTGTTTCGCCATGAAGTGCACTCGTTCACAAAATAAAAGTCTCACAAACAGCTCAACAGAAAGATTATTCAGACGTACTTAGGAAGTAAGTGGTCTGGCTATATTGCGGGCATAATGACCATGTCCCGTCTCTTTCAACGCACGCATAGAGCTAAAATACGTGCCTCTTAGATGAAAACATTGACCTGGAGTTTCCCTGTCGCTTTGTTGCGCGTCTGCGTACGCTCCGGCGCACATCAGCAACACAGGGCCAACAGACGGCCTTTGAACGCCGCGATTTTGAGAGACTCGGCTTAGAAGACGGACACAAAGGGATTTCAAAGACCGAGCTATTCCCTGGAAGATACTTAGAACTATAACGAGGAAGGGAAGAATTATGCTGTCCCCAAAGTGGCCCTAGATACAGGCATCGTGGCCAAAAAAAAGAGAGTAAGGAGCTCTTCAGGTCTCTTAAAAAGGACCTGGTGAATCACGTCAAAGTAAATTAGCGACTGCACACGCTCTATAATGAAACGTCTGAACCTCGCTAGACCTTGAAAAGACACGACACGCTGTACAAGACGCTGCCCGTTTGATTTATGGGACAAATTTACTCCGATCGATAATAATAAAGATATAGAAATCATCCATATTTAATAAAACAGGCCGCGCTGTAAATGTCATGACAGATGCATGGACACAGATATGGATTTTAATAAAAACCCGGAGAGCTTCGAGAAAGTGACGTCAACAGAAGGATCAGGACAGAAGCGTGAGTTATCTTTTCAATCGTTAGCAAAAATACATTCAGGTCGTGTGCACACCTGGGACTCGAACCAGGGACCTTTTTTCTGTGAGGTACAAGATCTAACTGCCCACCATTTAGCCTGTACTGGGCATGTTTTACAGGAAGACTAGAGTGAAGAGACACGGGGAGACAAACCTCACAAAAAGGCTCCATCTGAGACAGAAATGGTCTTGAAGCCAGGGCCCGTTTGGTCCCAACTCCAGACAAATGCGATTAAGGGCCTATCTCTCCAGCCAGGAGACTCAGTTTCGGCTGAGTCTCAGAGACATCTCTGCAACGGCTTCTGGCAACTCTGCAGGGAGTTGCGGCAAATTGTAATTCTTCGGAGACTAGTTGGAGACTCTTTCCAGTCTCCATCA
>OMNZ01109250.1:6292-26467 GCA_900303255.1 Lesueurigobius sanzi | reverse complement strand
TGCTCCGACGTAAACCAAATTGACAGGAATTAGCTTGTTTCACTAAATAATAATAAAGCGATAATTAGTAAATTAGTAAGAGTTTAACTGCTCTGAAGACTGTAATAGAAATGAACAAGAGAGAGATACAATAAAGCATAGTTAAAGAGCAGAGTTAGGAACTTTAAAATCACTTTAGAAAAATGAATAGTTATAGTAATTTGTTACTTTTCCCCCAAAATTTATCGTGTTTCCGTTACAATATGAAAAAGTAGCTAGTTACAGGACAAAAGTAATTACTATAACTAGCAAATTAGCGACATACACATAAAAATAGTTTCTAAAAATATATAAAACTAGGAAATATTTGGGGAATTCTTCTCTTATAGATAATGTTAGTGACAGCAAGATAAATAATATGAGTCAAACATGTCAGTTCAGTCAGGGTACCCTTTAAAGTAGTTGTGGAGCAGTCTTTCATCTTGGAACACCCACAAACAGTCCACGAGCCGAACTGTTTGTGGGTGTGTGAACAATCCTAACATCCCCAGCTCTGTTTCTGCCTGTCCTTTAGCGCTGTCTCCTTACCATACAACCTTGCTCACATCATTTGCATTGACAGTTCGCCGGCACATGCTTCCTTAGAAGATTACGCTCGGCAACCTTGACTTGAAAAATTGATGACTTGTTCTGTTGACTGGGAACACCTTTGGAGGTCAACGCAACGTGCAAACAAACAGAGCCCGTGCGTATTATCGGATTGCTCATAGCACTGTCGTCAGCGAAAGTCGAGCGAGAAAAAAACCTCCGAGCTGTCTTAAAGAAAGTCCGGAGAGATCGGGATTCTTGGGAACGCCGTGGATTTTCCGAAGCGCTGCCCAAGCTGTTCCTTCTGTGGATTCTGTGGCTTCTGTATCTTCTATTTCTTCCTCTTCCATCCATCTTTATCCCGCCGCTCCTCCTGTGCCCTCTTCCCCCAAAGGAATAGCCCCGCGACAGAAGACAGGCAGCCGGCAAGACTCTTTCATGTGGAGTTTAAAGGAACAGAGAGGCGCAGTGAGCTCTCCTCAGCGGGGAAATTAGTGAGACGTGTTCGACCCATGTACACAGACGGGGGTATTAGCGGCTACATTACTGACTGACGCGACCTGACAGCCCCCATCTACAAAGTGAAAACTCTAACGGAGCTGCTGTCAGTGGGCGTTCAGACGAGGGCCAAATCCTCCGCTTGTCACTTTTTAAACAGTGAGCAATTTGCCGTGTTGCCATGCCACGACGCGGTGGAGGTTTTTACCATTTGTTTCATAATTTTTTTTGATGACGCAATATCAAACGCAGCCGTGCAACTGCGCAATTGTCAAGAACGTCTGAGATGTGTAATCGTTGCAGAATATGTCCGGAAAGTGGGGGAAGTTTGTTGAAGACTTTGCACAAAACAGCTCACCTAGAGGCCAGCGTTCATAAAGGGCACATCTTACATGCTTAGATCTGCTGATGGAACCTAAGCCCTATCCATTATGATAAGCTTAAACATCTGATTGCACAGAAATATTACATTTACTCTGGATTTTTTATCATATTTTTAAATCAAATGATATAATTTCCAAGTAACGCAGGCCTATTTTTTATGAGTTGGATAAATTCATTCTGATTGAAGAAATTCTGATTTAGGTGTAGCCTTTTTAGTTGTTTTAACACAGAGGTGTCCACACTTTTTCCATGGAGGGCCAAAGACCTGGACGAGTCCTGGCTTATTCTTAAATTGGATCATTTAATTTTAAAAGAGTCCTGATTTAGCCCTTGATTTGTTTAGTTCTGGTTCAGGTATAATTTAGTCCTGGTTTAGACCTCCCTTTAGTCGCATTTTAGCACTGGTTTGGACCAGGGTTAGATCTGATTTGGTCCTAGATTAGACCTGGTTTAGATGGGTTAGGGTTGGTTTAGTCCTGGAATAAACCTGGTTTAGACCTGGATCAGTCCTGGTTTATTCTTAAATTGGATCATTATTCATCCATAATCCTGATTTAGCCCTCGAGTTGTTTAGTCCTGTTTAGACCTCTCTTTAGTCCCATTTTAGCACTGGTTTGGACCAGGATTAGATCTGATTTAGTCCTTGTTTTAACCCTAGATTAGACCTGGTTTAGACCTGTTCTGACCTGGTTTAGATTAGACTGGGTTAGGGTTGGTTTAGTCCAGGAATAAACCTGGTTTAGACCTGGATTAGTTCTGGTTTATTCTTAGATTAGGCCATATTTAGTTGTTGATTAGTCCCGATTTAGTCCTGGATAAAGCTTTGTTTAGTCCTGATTTAGGCCTGATTTAGACCTATTTTTAGGCCTGGTTTGGACCTGGTCTTGTCCTAGTTTTAGTCCTGTATTTTTTAGGTTAGAGTTGTTAAATGAGCAGAAAAGAGAATCTCTGGTGATGTGTGCCAATTCAACAAGGTTTGTGGGCCACCAAAAATTGGTCAACCCGAACTAAACCAGGAGAAAACTAGGTCTAAACCTGGTCTAAAATCGGACCATATCACAGACTGGATCTGGATTAAACCAGGACTAAACTAAGAAGTCAACCGGACTAAAGCAGAGACTGAAACCAAGGACCAAACTAAAAATGTCTAAACCAGAATGACACGATGACTAAACCAGGACTAAATCAGGTCTAAACCAAAGGACTCAATTAGAAATCAGGTCTAAATCTGGACATTATCACAGACTGAACCAGGATTAAACCGGGACTAAACCAACCCTAGCCCAGTCTAGAATAAACCAGGTCAGAACAGGTCTAAACCAGGTCTAATCTATCTTATAAACTCTTTTAACCAACATCATCATTGGTCTGCTGCTGCTGCCAGAGTAAAACGTAAGGATAAAATGTGTCTGTTTAGCCCAACACCGTGCTACTCGTCCCTCTGATTGAGTTTCCGCAGCGTGGGCTGCAGGGGCTGTGCTGTATCTCAATGGGAAATAGTGAAAACATGCCCCGGTTGGAACACACTCTCTGGTCTGAACAGCCGGGATGTGGGAGGTGAGGATGTGAATATGGCTGGTTATTCGCGGACTCTCTCTCTCGCTCTGTGCGCTCGTTCCCCTGGCTAACGATAACCAACTCTGTGCCAGGATCCAGCCCAGCAGATGCACAAAATAACCTGCATTCTTTCTCTCCGACAACAAGATGACGGCTCCTCGGAGGTTCACGCAAATATTTGGATTAGCCTCTTTTTGCTTTATGTAATCGACAGGGGATTTCTGCCTGGGATTTATTAGAAAATGAAAACATGTTTATTCACGTTCTTTCTCCCCGTTCTGCTATTATTGTGTTGTATCTATTTCTACCTGTGTTGGACCAGTGCACTGGGCTTCAGCCAAATCAGGGCTTTAACAAAGGTATTTTTAGCTGCAAATTGGGTATTCGTCTGAAGTGACATATTGTCGCCAAATCCATTTAAAAACAACAACTTACAATATCAGGAAATGGAAGGGTATTTCTCGCTTTGTTTGACTTTTCTTTTTGAAAGGTACAGCTTGTGTTTAAGTGTTAAAAGCTTTTGGAGAAGTTGTTTTCTGATGGAAATAAGACGTTAATATGTGATGATGGACGGGGGAGATTGAGTTTTCGGAGCAGATTGTCAGTCATGTTTCTAAATGTCAAGTTTATAATGAAGTTGAGTGAGAGCTGAAGGCTTTCAGGGAGTACAAGTGTAAAAGAGAGGAGTGTACGGTTTTATTACAGGGCTCCCCCAGAATCATTTCTATGTTTTGGTCTTTGATTCTGTTTACATTTTTAGAGATTTGTGAGTGTAAATAGTGGTTTGTTGAATATATTCCATTGTTTATTGTTTGATTTGGTTGGGACAGTGCATGTTAATGAACACACAGGAGACACATGCATGTAAACACACCACTCCGGATTGTAGCCATGGGCTAATTTCCATCCGTTGTCCCACACTCGTACATGAACACACTCTCATTCATCCTGATTCATCCGGATTGTACATGTTTTTAGTGGTAGGGAAAACCCGTGTAAACCATTTAACCAATTAATTTGTGCAGAGGGAAGATAGCAGTGTCCAGGGTCTTTTGTGGTTCGGGCTGGACAGGCTGTCCGTTATTGTGAAGCGAGTCAAGTTTACTCACTGCCAAAAGTCATATCTTAGTCAGTTAAGTAATCTAGAAATTAGTCAAATCTCATTGCAGTAAGTACATTTGGCCTTGGTTTGAGAAACTAATTTCAAGATACTTGTCCATGGGGCAAGTTTTTTACACGGAAATTAAGAAAAAAGGTCTCAATACACTCAAAATTAGACAAAAATACTTTTCCTAATTCAAGTGTATAAAAAACTTGCCCAATGGACAAGTATCTTGAAATTAGTTCCTCAAACCAAGGGCAAATGTACTTATTTCAAGAAAATTTAGCTAATTTCTAGATGACCTAAGATATGAGTTTTTGCAGTGCTGTTGATAAACATTGTAACATATTTGTTGTGAATGTACAGTATGTTATCGGTGTCTCTTCTGATGAACATATGTACATTCACAACAAATACGTGAATTTACTTTGGACCTGAAGAAAAGATTTAGCTCATCACACACTGTTCAGTGGTCTCCATTCATCAACCTTTACTTGTAAGATTTGCCAAAGTCTAATTGAAAACAATGTATCAAGAGAGACAGTTATAGACAGCAGCAATAAAAAGGTTAACGCCCCCTTTTCGGTGACACCAGAGGCTGCGTCCATCGAGATTAATGTGGAAACATCGACTGAGATCTTCACATTTATGTCTGAAAAGTAACAATTTAAGCGTTTTGTATATTTGTCTGATATAAGAGGTAAGCAAATCAAGAGATTTTTTTTTTTGCTGTAGACGATTCACAGAGCGGACAGTTGATTTGTTTTAAAGTGGGCTAAAGTTAGCAGGAAGTTAGCATGTTCGGACTTCAGTATAAAGTGTTTAGCCGTTCATAGGTCAAAAACAAAGCAATGTTGAGATATAAGAGGCTGCAAAATGACTCACAGTTATATGGGCATTTGAATTTGATCTTGGATTTTATCCAATTTGATCAAATTAAGCCACGGCTAAACACTTTATACTGAAGTCCGAACATGCTAACTTCCTGCTAACTTTAGCCCACTTTAAAACATCAACTGTCCGCTGTTTGTTTACCTCTTACATCAGACAAATATACAAAACGCTTAAATTATTACTTTTCAGACGTAAATGTGAAGATCTCAGCCGATATTTCCCCATTAATGTCAATGGAGCAGCCTCTGGTGTCACCGAAAAGGGGGCGTTAACCTTTTCGTTGCTCCCCTCTAACCCAATGAATAAAAATAACAACGCAGAAGCAGCTTTAAGTCCATCTGTCTAATACACAGACATATTGTTATGGAAACTGGGATTATACTTTTGCTGATATCAGCAAAGGGAAGAAAAAATATCATTATTTTGTATTACTTTACTTGGATCAAAATTCAGGCCCAGACGATTGTATTTGCATTAATTTCCATTATTAATATGTTTAGACTCAAGATGCACCATCTAGTTTTGTTTGCTTCCGATACAGATACTTGGGCTTTGAATATCTACTGATACCAACCGATCCTGTGGGAATTTCACAAAAGTAGATTTGTAGATTATATATTTTCTGTTTATGTAAAGAGACTGGCTTGCATTGAGTGAAAAAGTGAGGGTTTTTCCAAAGTGTGTTGCAATGCACCATTAATTGCAATTGCAAATATATCGGGCATATCAGTAATAACAGTATTTCAAAAGCTAAAACACACTTTTCCGTCATCACAATCTTTAAAATCTGACTTATGTATGTATTTATTGTTTCTAAACCAAGACACACAGCGACGTTTACCGGAAAACCCACGGAAAGGCGATGACTCACTCCAAACGCTCTTTAGACCTGCACTCTTCACCGCCGAGAGACAAAACTCACCGACGGGCTCCGCTTTAGCGCATGATGGAGGGGCCCGCGCTCGCGTTGTTGGCCCCTGACCGTGATGCATGCACCAGGGCTAATGCCTGTCAGTCCGATAAGAGCCGACCAGAGAACCTCCGGGGAGCTCCTTATCGCTCCACGACCTACCGCTACTCACACACGAACAGAGGGACAGACCACTGCGACAGAGAGAGGGGGGGGGGGGGGGTTACACTACAAAAACTAAAAGGTAAGTGCTTCATTACGCTTACAGTATTTACTTCTATCATCTAGATTATTTGGCTTCTTCCATGATATTTCTGACTCTAATCCTCTGCCAATTGGACAAGACTAATGTTCTTACCCTATTGGCAAATAAATGTACTTGAAATAAGAAATAATGTATTGAAACAAGTCAGAAACACCCCAGACCAAGTGAAAGAACGAGTGGCTAAAGCTGAAAGACACTATACACTGCAAAAAGTTATATCTTGATAAGTTAAATTTGCTTGAATTCAGAATATTTGACTTTATTTTGAGTAATTTTGACTTGGCAAGTAAAATTATCTGCCAATGGAACAAGTATTTTTGCAAGTAAAACAAGAAAAAGCATATAATTTCATGTAAATTTAGATTTTCTATCTATTTTTTAGGGCAAGAAGTTGTTTTTTCTTCATTTATGTGCTACAATACTTGTTCCATTGGCAGATAATTTTACTTGGCAAGTCACAATTACTCAGAAGAAGGTAAACTATTCTGAATTCAAGCAAATTTCACTCATCAACCATGTTTTGCAATGTACCTGTTTTGTTTTTTATTACAAATAATGGAAGACAAAGCGAGTACATTGATAGCTATAGTCCAAACAGATTCCTAACTTTCCTCACAGATTTCCGAAATCCCATGTCTTCACAGAGATGACTTTATGAGCACATTTGACGACTTGCTGTCGCTGAAATGCAAGAAAACTAGCCTATAAACTCATGAAATTGACAAAATAAAGAGGCTGTATATTAAGATACACAGTATTATTTCCACTAATGTCTGAGTTTATAGTGTACGGAAAGAAGTCACAACTTATTTCATTCCACTACGAGGAAAAAATCAGGTATAGTGCGTTTAACTAGTCAAAACATCTCAAGTTTAGATTAAGGCGAGACACCTTAGGGAAAAGATTTAAATTGAGTGATATTTGAAACTTTTGCTGTATATTATTGACATAAATATGGCATTGCAAGTTTTCTGTGACTTTATGTTTTCATATAAAAATTAGTAATTTCCTGTGTAAAAATGACCAACATTGTCAAAATGTTCAGCCACGAAATGGAAATAATGGATAAAGCCAGGTTAAAATGTATGGTTTTATTTAGTTGATGTATTAGTTACAAAGATTTGTTCAGAGAGGATTTTGGATATCGTATTTAGTATTTTAATAAACTACTAATTAGTGAATACAAGTTCAAGTTTTTTGGGATTCAGCCCTCAATAAATCAGGCTAGGAACTAAATATTTAAAAATCCCTGAGAACAAACCTTCAGAATATTGTTGAGTACAAGACTGGAAAGTTTGGAGTCTGTAGGTGCTACTGAAGGGAAGATCTCAATGCTAGAGTAAAGCAGAAATGTGCTTTGTTGAAATGTATGTTTTTAAAGTTTTGTTGCGTCTGCGCGAGATGTTGTCGGCGTCTTTTCTTCACTAGCTTGTCCGAGAGAGGATATTATCGTATATGACGCACAGCAGACTTTACGCACAACATGTGGGTACCAAATATGTCAATATTTATACGTGGAGAAGGTGAGTGCTTCAGTGGGTAAAAAGGTGCCCGTGTCAGGTGCTCTTCAGGATCTAGAGTCAGGAGTCTATACTTGAGAAAAAAGAGATTGATCCGAGGCACTCTGAGGTTGCAAATAAAAGTCCTTTATTAGAACAAAGGGACTTTAGCCATTATGTCAATATTTATGCCTGGACAGTCACGCGGATGAGAGGAGCAAAAGGCGCCGCTGGTGTCATTTCCTGGTCCACGGCTAAACTTCATAAAATAACCATCGTAAAGGATGAGTCTGGTCATTTTTCGACTTTAACATGGCAGCTACGATGTTTAGGGACCAAACTACACAGAAATCTGCCTTAATCTTCTGAATTTGACTCATTCAAACTAATCTAGAAACATACATTTTGCAGTGTATAACATCATATCTGGCCCCCCTATCGACCGAAACCTCCAGTCCCCAGCCTTTTTCCCATTGCGCGCCTGCCTGACCTTCCCAGCCACAGATTAGCGCTGCCGGGGCTAAATCACAGCGCAGAACCACACAAGGGGGGACTTTGGTGGGTTTACAGGCCACAGTCTCCCCGGTCACCGCTCAGAAATTTAATTGGAAAATGGTGGAAAATAATCACTCCATCTCCCGCTGTTCGGAGCAATCAGGGAGAGGCCGGTGCCACCGAGCTCGCACCCCCCACAACATGGTCCACATAGCACTGCAGTGGCAATTTATCTGACCTTTACTTACCCGGGAAAGTTGCACTGACATGAAATCTTTAAAGATCCAGGGCGGTTTTCGAGTTTGTCTGTATGCCATTATTTGCTGTGTTACATGGATTGCTCAAACCACTAACTGTGAGTAGTTATTTAGAGGGTTGCTTCAGCCCTCATTCCTGAACATCCAATCCTACTTTTGCCATGGGGATCAGCTTAGAAGCATTCAAATTATTATTCTTATTAAGATATCGTGTGATGGACAGCAATTTCCAGGTAGATTAACATAGACTGCGCGCTAAGAACCTGATAATACTGTTAATACTTTACTGAGGAGATCGGGGAGTTAGTCTGTAAGGTTGTGGCTAAAATGAGTAATTTGTGCTGCAATCTGAACTGCCTATAACAACTGCATTGTCTATTTCAGGTCCATACTAAAGAGACACACATAAAACATATAAAAAAGTTCTCAGACAAATAAAGAAAATCCGAGGCACTACTGTGTAGAAAAAATATATACAAGTCCTTTATTTAAATCATGGACGTGCCTACGCGTTTCGACACAAACGTTATGTGAATGGGTAAAAACAGGTGTCTTCTTATACCTTGATGAGACCATGTGATGACATCATGTGACTGGAAAAAAACAGGAAACACCTAAATGCTATGTACATAAATGGTCACAAAACCTGATGTGCACACCAAACCAAAAGTCAGATAAATATACACACATTTTGCAAATTTTTTTAAAAACCATATTGATCATATTTACATTTTTACACTGATTTAGGAAGTAAAGGAGGGCAATATAAACACACACTGCGACCACACTGAAAACATGAACAGTGAAAGAATTGCAGTTGGCATCTGTATCAACCATCTGTAAACTCGAAGAACGTGGAGCGAAAAGGAGCAGCACTGTCAATGCTCAAAGAGGAATACAGGGTCATTTATTTTTCTTTTTTGTTACAAAACAATATAAAAAAGTTATTTCCTGTATAGTCTCCGAAGCAAGAGTCCATATAAATAATGCACTGAGCTTAGTCCAGTGTTGGTCAAAGCAGCAATGATGCTGTTATTTAGTTTTTGGGATAATGAGCATGCACAGTGGCTGGGTGGATAACGCTCTTGCCTCTTGCATGTTTCTCCTCGTGTCTGGATGGTTTTCCTCCGAATGCTCCGGTTTCCCCCATCAACCCAAAACATGCACATTAGGTTAAATCCTCCAGCAGGTGATTCAATGAATAAATCAACCAATCAATTTATTTTTGTAAAACCCAGTATCACAAAAATAAACCTCTGTCCCAGAGGGCTCAAAATGTCCAAATAACGTAAGATCCATTCATCCTAAGTCTGTGATTAGCAGCAGGTGGAAGGGTCGGTGGAAAGGATCCCAGTCGACAGGTCGCTCTGAAACCAGTGAGAGAAAGAGGGGAACACAATGTCAATAGCAATGAACAGATAAAAGGTAAAATATATACATAATACATTATACAATAAGAAGAACAAGAGGATAGGGCTCAGTGTACTTGCCCCAGTGTCATTGCTCCTTAGGCTGCCTAAGCTTATTATTGTGTATGTGTGTATAGACAGCAGATCAAAAAAGTCACATATAACATTTATTTCTGTAAGAGCCATACAATATTTTTTTTACTCTGAATATAACAAAATTACTTTATCCAATACATAAAATAGTTCTTACTAGGGGTGTAACATTTAGTTATGGAATAATAAATATTCATTATTAGGCAGTATTAATGATCTGTTTTTTTTTTTTATATTATAAACTTTATGTAAATACTTTAATT
Source organism: Lesueurigobius sanzi (assembly GCA_900303255.1). Classification (NCBI taxonomy): domain Eukaryota; kingdom Metazoa; phylum Chordata; class Actinopteri; order Gobiiformes; family Gobiidae; genus Lesueurigobius; species Lesueurigobius sanzi. The sequence goes on along the minus strand of OMNZ01109250.1, from coordinate 16,274 downwards.
TTTGATTGATTGGACAATGCTCATGTGGAGAAGAATGGAAACTTATGACCAATATTGTATTTTATGTATTTGGACCATAATGCACCGCTCTGGATCTACAGCTGGACCTGGTCGTCTTCAGGAGAACCTTAAACAAGGCCACACTGATTTTTTTTATGAAATACTGTATAACCCCTATTACTCATTGAGTTATGAAATGCCAGCTAAGATTTATCTGAGAGCCACATGCAGTCATCAAAAGAGCCACATCTGGCTCCCGAGCCACAGGTTCCCTCCCCCAGCAGCAGATGAACCTCTAGCCTGGCTCCACATCTGGAGATGGGTCAAGGTCCTGACAGATTGCCCCAACGACATCGAGGGATGGGTCAAATGTAGAGGACAAATTTCCCTATGGGGACAATAAAGTTCACCGTAACCTTAATATTATGACAATGTAAATGTATCAGAATCAGCCAAAAGGTTTATTCAGGACACATGCTCCCATACTTTTATAAACATTACACATACACCAGGAAAAATATTATTTTAGTTACTGAAACTGTTTTATTGTAAACAATATTTAGGTGTTTTATGGCTGTCCTGAGATTTAAGAGGCCACTAGCTTGTGTGTTGAACTACAAAAACAAGAATAAGCTTTTGAAGATTGAAGCTGAGCGGCCAAGTCTCGTCAACACTATATTTGTTCTCTATAAAATATGGTTAAGCTGTAGAAATAAATATTTAACCTACTTTACCTAAATCATGTAAACTCGCCACAGTAAAGTCCGCCCGTGCAAATGAGCCAGGACTCTTGCTGTGCGGCAAACATAATTTGATTTATACTGAATGTTAACTTTCTCGTGCCAAAAGATTGTTCTTGCCTTGAGTTAAGAGACAAATGTGGCCCCAAGGTCACATTTTAAATTGATTCCAGCTGGATATCCCATGACTCATGTAATCCAATCCATGTGCAGACAAATTGGTAAACAAACTCACAGTATCATGAGCTCTTGTGAAAACTGAGGACTTACTGGAGGCCACTTTGATGCAGCACAAAGTAAAACTATAAATGTACTCCAAAGCTTGAGCGAATGCGTCCAGCCGTGACTCTGCTTTCTATTTGAGCCAGCAGTTTCCCCATAATATTTCGAGCCAATAGTTAAGTTTATTAGTTTGGATGTAAGTGCAGTGTGGAGCAAGTTACTTTACAATTTAATACATTCTATACAGCTTTTATAATGTAATTTGGTTGATTTACTTATTGTCCCTTCGAACTATAAGGTTCTATCTGACATTTTTGTGGAAATTGAGTTATTCACATAATTCTTGTTCCTCGACCCCTTGTTTTTTATGATTAAAAATATTTTGACCCATTTCCCAAGTGCTCAAAACTTGAAACCTAAATATCTCAAAACTTAGACGGCAGATAGAACCTTATAATTCTAAGTAAACAATATTACTAAAGACTTTCTATGTGGAGTTTGCATGTTCCCCCTGTGTCTGAGTAGGTTGCCTCCGGGTGCTCTGGTTTCCTCTACCACTAAAAACATGCACAATAGGCAAGGCTGAATGATGTTTTTAAGTTTCTTCTGTATCACATGATGTAGGATGTGACGACACTTCTGAAGAAGGAAGCAGTACGGCTTTCGAAACATGTTAAGGTAATTGAACAACACAAGAAACTTAAAACAGTAAAGTAACAAAAAGACAAGATGAACGCCATTCAGAAAAAAAAAGAAAAAGGCAAAAGGCTGAATGATGTCTGTGTGTGAGTGCAAAGTGGTGGTCTGTTGGCAGCCACATTTCAGTCAGTCTGCCCCAGGGCAGCTGCCTATATCGTGTTTGGAGTGAATGTTAATCATCCCATGTAAAGCGCTTTGTGACTATGTCTGTGGAAGATGCTATTCACATTATTCTGCCCCGCCCATCGTTGTAAAAGGATTTCCTGTTTTCATTAGCACTTCCTGTGAGCTGAGATTTCCATTGTTGTTAGAGTGAAGAAAATAGAAAGGGAATCAACAAAAAAAAACTCACAAAAAAGTTTGTGGCTCAGGTTTAGTTTCAGTGGAAGGACGACATTAATTAATTAACTAACATTAATTAACATTAACTAATTGTCTGTGAGGAACTCTAAAGGACCAAAGCTGATGGATGTATTTACACAGCAGTTTGTTGTAAATGTTACATGTTTCACCAAAAGCTGAAATAAAAGCCAATATCAGCTCAAGTCAAACCTTCAGTTTGACCAGAAACACAAAATGGCGGCCCCCAGTGCAACTTCCTGAATAAGGTGAATATAAATAAGGCTCTTCTTCTTCTTCTATACTGTCTCAAAATTGTGACTGAGTTACACTACTACAGTGTATTTTACAATGTTTCACGAGCCACAGGAAACACTGCACAGATCATCTTCTTCTACTTCAGAATCCAACCTGATTTGTATTCACATTTTATTTGGAGGAAGTTTGGCATTTTTTTCATTCGTACATCAACCATTTATCTGCGAAAAACTGATTTTGAGACAAGGAAGTCAGTTTTTGGCTCCTAGTCAAATTTGTGTTTTCGGCATTTAAATTAGCTGATAATGTCACAATATTTCCAAAATATTAAAAAGCATTTTCTGCCTCTTTTTTCAGGCTAGTTTGCTACTACAGTACAATCAGCTGAACATTATAAACAGGGGCGGGGATAGTTAAAACTAAGGATGCAATGATACCACCTGCTTGTACTCATTAATGACAAAAACAAACTGTATACTCCACACAGACCTGACTTTATTACAGTCTCATTCCCTAAATCACAGTTTGTGCTGAATTCAACCAGTGCTAAATTAAATGTTGTCTTCAGTGGTGCGTCTGCAAGAGGAGCATGCTAATGCTGCTAACCCGCTGCTATGCTGCTAATATAGCGATTCTTTGCATATGTTTAGGGACTAAGTGCATCTGTAAAACAAACCCAGCGACTAAAAAGGGCCCAGGAAGAGCTTTTAAAAGAGATATGGCATGTCCATGTTTAGCTGCTTCTTGAGCAAAAAATATCCAATATGCTAACTTAGCAAGTTAGCGCAAGCTAAAGAAAAAAATCTATTGTAATGCTGTAGTGAGGCTTCTGCAACATGAGGCCAGTCTAGTTAAAACAATGAGTAACAATCTACATACTATTATATAAATACAACACAGGCGCTGAGTAACTTTTGGATATGAACAGTGTGTACAATGTGGACATAAATATTTCTTATACTTTTCATCTTAAATAAACAAAGTGATGCCCAAAAATAATTACACACCAAAATACTAGCTCCATTGGCAGATAATGTTACTTATCCGCTCAAATCAAGGGCAAACATAGAAAATGTTATTTTCAGATCACTTTTTTTCAGTTTGGACTGCGTCTGCTTATTTTTACGCTCAATTAGACTGATTTTGTGATTTGGTAACACTTGCTGCAGCCTCTGAAAGCCACAGGCCACACCACTCGCTAATCCGCCTCGATGTGTGACCTCTCCTCGTCCAAACAAATTGATGCCGTGGAGGAGTTCACGAGCCGCCCATTAAGAGCAGATTGATATGTTTTCTCTTGTGCGAGCGGACCTTCAGAGCCGGGCCGTAATTGCCTGCGGAGTCAGCAGTTCTTTGCTTTCTCGATAACAAGAAAAGAGCCCATTCTGGCAACGACGCAGCATTCGCCTTTTAGCCATGAATTTAAATTAGTTATGTATACGGAATCATGTGGGGCCTCTCGGTGAACCGGACAGCTCGTATTTCGGAGATGGACTTTCGGGTTGGTGATGGCCGGGACGTGTACAGTGGAGGGAGAGTGGATATGTGGCTAGAACGATAAGGTCAGAGCGGCGGGAGACAGGAGGCTGAGACTGGCGCTTCGGGAGAGTGTGGATCATTTTCAGACGGTCGCAATTCAATAGGTTGCCTTCACGTGACATCACAACATTCTGAAGAGCCTATAGCTTAAAAGGGAGGTGGTAACTGACTGTGGTAGCTGTCAGCATATGTATAGTCTTTGTTTATTGCTAATTCCTCTCATTCCTGGGCCAATCCACATGAAACAAAAACTGTGACAAACTTCAAAGTCTCTGTCAATCTCGTGAGATACAGCTATAGTTCATTTTGTTTGAATAACAGCATGGAGCTTATTTATTCAAGTCTATAGGCTCCTGTGGCAGAAGCAGCTCACTGTTGAAAGTGGAGTCTTGTGCTAAATGGTTCCGTAATGGCAAGCATCAAATTGTTGTGTCAGGTGAGGTTCACTTCTTGACTTGTTGAAGCCAATACGCGTGGAAGGAACCAGAAATATGTTTTAAAATGTCTTAATATACCTATATTGGCCCAACACAATAAAGACTTTCTAAAGAAAATGTAAATAGACAAAATGTAAATAGAGAATTATGAGAATTAGTGCCTTGGTTTGTGCCATGATTCTTCAGTCTTCATCTGTGCTCTGTAGTTGAAGTGGAGCACGTTTTGTTGTTTATCCAAAGAACTTTGTCAGCACTGAGCAAAATTGACAAGCTTGTGGGTCTTTTATGAAGAACCAGTAGGAGGAGTTTACAACAACATCCTTAGACATAAACCATCTCTCTGTCATGCCAATGAGGTTGGCCAGAGCAGGGCCATAGATAAATGTAGCAGCCTTAAAAACCCTCTGAGGCGCATTTTTAATTGTTATTTACGCCTGGTATTTTTTTGTTTTATTGCTTCTGAAACACCTCCTCATGGTGCACCATCAAGTGCTTGGACTCTTGATTTTCATAACAAATTGAACTAGTATCATCTGAATGCTGTAGTTGAGTCAAATCAATGAAGTAATCATGATAGAAGCAGAAAAACAACCAAAAAATGTGGCGAAACTTGAATTTCTCACCTCACTCATTCCCTATATGCAAAAAAAAAATCAATGAATATGGCTGTGGACATTAAAACATGTTTTGTGGGTTAGACCTGGCCCAGGAGATGGAAGATTAAGGCTGTAGTTACTGTAGAAGTGTTTGTATTTGACAAAATCACAAAAAAATGTAGGTGCTCATAGCACTTTTTTGATTATTATTCCACTAAAATATGCGTCTATAAACATAGAAGTCTATAAACCTGACCTTATGTGTGAAATCTGTGTTTATTCTCCATATATTCACATTTTTGAGAAGAAAAAAAAAACAACAAAAATTGTCCTAAATGTTACCCCATAGTTGTGCTCATTTTTGGCACAAATGTTACTCCATACTTTAGTCCTCCATCTGGTCAGCTGCAGCTGACCAGATACACATTTTCAGGATGAAGAAGTCAAGTTTTCAGCACTTTTTGACACGAATATTCAACGCAACCTTACATCGCCCCCCGGAGGCCTAGAAGGACATGGGTGGGCTCGTTTTAAAGCCCCAACCCTCCTCTTTCCAATGCAACAAACAAGTCTATGACATTTACTCGCGGAGATATTCACTTAAGTCGTCAGCGTCGCAGGTCTCATATCACGGACCCGGGATATGAGACTCCAGAGGGGTAAGCAAAGGGTAAGTCAATAGGAAGGTAATGAGCAGTAATTAGGTGTGAATAGGTTAAGATGTTTTTCTCAAACCTTTAGAACCAAGAGAGGTGGGGCTTAGCGGTTAACTCCTCCTACTGGTTTCTTCATAAAAGACCCACAGATGTGTCAATTCTGCTCTGTGCTGATGAAGTTCTTTGGATAAAGAATGAAACATCCTCCACTACAACTACAGAGTACAGATGAAGATTGAAGCTTACACAGACGGATAATCTTTTCCAGTTCAGGTTTGGACTAATATAAAGTGACTGTGAAGTATCTCAGACCTCTCCCTTTTCCTCACACAAACAGCTGAACGTTTGAAGCTCGTCGGCTGGAGTTTTCGCAGCATCCTCGTCCTCTGAATATTTCATGGAACACAATGAGGTTTGACATTTGAGTGTTTAGTGCTGGCGGGGGACATGATTTGGGAGAGGAGCCGCGGAGGCCACAGCTCAGCGACTGGACCGCGTTTTTGACCTTTTGGTAATGAGGCCCTTCTCTGTTCACGCAGACTGCAATTTCCCCCCACCAAAAAACACACTTAATGTATTCAGTGCAGAGCAGGACAGAGGGAGGGAGGACGCAACACTCCAAACTTTAATAATAGACTGCTGCATCTGGGGACTCTCCAGAAATGTCACTTTTGGGAGGTTCTGCAACAGGTGAGCACCAAGGAGTGGGAATAAAAGGCAGTCAGGCCGGTTACTTTGGATTTGGAATTTTTTATTTCAATTTTACGGGCTTGGTGACATGGTAAAGTATTGTTTTTTATTCAAAGTATTTCTTTCTTTGTTTTTGATGAAAATTAATGAAATGTTGTTTAAAAATTGAATTAAATGATTAAGAAACTAATCTGGTGGCTCTATTTCTGGCTAATACAGTCCACGAGAAACATGTTTCAAACTGAACCTCAGCTGATATACGAGAAACAGGACACAAAGTGCTCAAGAAGCCAATACAATGCATTTGTTTTTTGGGGAAGCCATCTGAGTGAGTTCTCAGTCGTACAGGAGCAGTCCATCTTAGGCAAAGATTCTTCAGTCTTCATCTGTACTGTGTAGTTGAAGTGTAGGGTGTTTTGTTCTTTAACCAAAGAACTTCGTCAGCACTGAGCTGAATGAACACGCTTGTGGGTCTTTTATGAAGAAACCAGTTAGAGTGAAGTTAAGATTTTAGCTGGTAAAAGAAGCCATATTTGAATCCATCCATGAACCGCAATGGAGAACTTCCTTAGACAGAAACCATCCCTATGTCATGCTAATGAGACGGGGCCAGTGTCCAGAGCAGGGCCATAGATGAGTGTGAACAGCCTTAGAACAAAGCCCAGGGTAAGTCAATAGGAAGGTAACAGGCAGAAATTAGGTGTGAATAGGCCAAGATGTTTTCTTTTTCCAATCTTTAGAACCAAGAGAAGTGGGACTTAGAGGTGAACTAAAGGTTTGGTATAGGCTAAATAAAATCCAGGAATTCCACACATGGAACAGCCAGGCATTTAGCCCCAGAGGGTAAACAGCGACACATGCTTTCTCTGCTGGAGCGCCCCTAGTGGCCGTTAACCTGTAAACATATTTAAATAAGTTGCATCTTGTATAGGCCAGACGTTTCCCACACCTTTGTTATGGTATTGAATGGTACTAATTGTATTGGGGGTGGGGGGGTCCTTTAAGTTTTGATGCCTGATGGGTCCTGAGACGGCACTATAGAAGTTACTTGGTTGTTTCAACTCAAATGAATGATCAATTTAATGGACTTAATTACCATTACTGTTCTATGTTCCAGACGACCAATAATTTAGTATAGATCAAAAATGTATTGTTCAGAAACCGGTATTGTAAACCAAGTATAAGTAGTTGGTCTCAAATTTTGTTTTAACGATACCCAGCCCAAGTTACACCTTGTACTTTAATGCGTACTTACTCTCTTGTTACCTGTACCTACACAGAACTGCAGTAATCTATTATATGTCAGTAATATACTGTGTCATAAAAGTGTCATATTGATATCCCTCAATTAAAATTTGTCACATTTGGTGCAACAAAATCTTGCCAAGTATAACTCGCTACTGTCGCTTCTGTATTTCATGTTCCTCCTGTGAAAAAAAACAAAAAGAACCTTCTGAATTTAGTTCAGCACTTTGCCATTATGAATCCACTTTTATACATGTAGCACATTTTCCTCTTTTGCTGCTGTAACACACGCTCAAGACCTAATTGAATTACATGGCGTGTGATGTATTCAGTCCTCAGTGGTTGGTACAAAATGATAGCTAATTAGAATTAAGCCTATTATAACCTTAAATACAGCTTTTTGTACAAATGAATTAAGCGGCGGTGTGGTAGCGCAAGAAATTAGCAGCGTTAACAGCCGCAGATTAGCTTTTATTAAGTGAAAAAATGGAGTAAAAGTGGAGTTCAAGAGGTAAAATCCAATAGGGAATGATCGCCTCCATGGCACATCCACGTTCTGTATAACCAGGTCTCATTGGAAGATTATTTTCTGGGACGAGGGCCAAGCGCTGGTGTTTAGCTCCTACTGTTGGCATGGCTCCTCTGTCCTTTGCAGCGGAGACTATAAATCCAGCGCCGTTCAGTGAAGTAAAAAGAGAGCCTGTGGAGGATTTATACGCGCCGAGAGCCTTTGTTCATCAAGGACTGTTTTTAAGGAGTCAAACAATCAGCCGCTTTCAAATAAGTCGGTGAGAGATTGAGGGAAATGCCGTCGTTTTTTTGGTACCGCTTAATACAGCGAATGTAAAAATCACTTCAATTTACTCAGCTGCTGTTGTTGTTGTTTCAGCCAAGACTTCCAAACGTGCTATTGATGGCTAGTTTCCTGAAATGCCATGACTATTTCACACAATTGTACATACAGACACAGCAGGCAGGTTTTGGTCCAGTTTGCTCTCTTAACATAAACTTTCACCTGGAAACAAATACATGACCTACTCTTAACAATAAGGAGTGTAATTATTGCACTGATTCAACGTTTCTCCAAAGAACTACAGGCCTATAGGAAATTGTAAATTCAATTTCTCACATTATTGCATCATCTCCACCATAGTAGCTCCTTAAAGAGCAACTAAGCTCTGAGAGATCCTCAGAGCAATGGGGTGATCGAGCCTTTTCCGTGGCAGCGCCAAAACTGTGGAACGCGCTCCCAGTGGAACTGCATCACTGACCTTTAAGTCGAGATTAAAGACTCACTTATTCAGACTGGCTTTTAGTACCACTTAATACTGTTATATTGTTGTTATGTCTATGTTTGATGCTTTTCTCATGTTTTTTTTTTTAAGTTTTGGTGTAAAGCACTGGTCTGCCAAGTGTTGTTGTAAAGTGCTCTAGAAATAAACTTTGATTGATTGATTGATAAGCCCCACATCTACTTTTTGCTCATAAGCTGTTTAAACTGGTGTCTCATAGAGGTCTCATTATTTTGACATGTTAGTGCATATTAGTAGAAGCCTCAGATCACGCAGGGTCTCGTGAGATATCACGTTCATTTCATGTTTATGTTGAATTAAACACATTTCAAAGTCACTGATCCCCTGCTCTGTTTCCTTTACAGCAGGGGTCGGGAAACTTATTAGCAAAAAGAGCCAAAACAGTCACATATATCAACATGTATTCCAGTGAGAGCCATGCAATATATTTTTTTAAAATCTGAATTCAACTAAATGTGTTAATTTTTAAATGAGATCAACAACTTTAGAGTAATACGTCTCTCTTTAGCAACATTATTATACTGGAGTTATCCAATACATAAAACAGTTCTCACTAGGGGTGTAACCATTTAGTTATGAAATAATACATATTTTTTATTAGGAAGTATTTATGATCTGTTTTTTAAGGATACATTGGTAAAGCTTTCCAATTTTCCAAAGCTGCTTAACGATAAAATATGCTCCTGTGGTCACAATACTAAACAAAATACAAAACATGTGCCCCAATGTGAACAGTTAAGTTTGACTGCAGCCTTTGGTATTAGGACTGTTCCTGGACAACTTTATGTTTTTACATGTTGGAAAAAATGACAGGGCAGGTGCAGGACAATGCACACGTGGAGAACATTGGATTTTATGCATTTGGACCAATGCACAATGCCACCTAAGATTTATCTGAGATGCAGTCATTAAAAGAGCCACATCTGGCTCCCGAGCCATAGGTTCCCTGCCCCTGATGTAAACTGAGGAGTGGGCAGCCCTCATCCTCCTCCACACTGCACAGCCCTGGAGAGGCAGTGTGTCGGGCAGCTTCATCTTCAGTCCTAACTTTGTGCATGTGAAAACCCACAGAAACGTGTTTTCTCTGAATCACGTAGCTCCTCCTGAACAGTGTTAATTTCGTCGACTAAAATATTTAGTCATAATTTTAGACACATTAATATTTTTGCTGACTAAAATGAGACTAAAACTAAATTAAAGTTAGTTCATGAGACTAAAACTACGACTAAAATCTCCAGATATTTTCGT
>OMNZ01109244.1:9470-22360 GCA_900303255.1 Lesueurigobius sanzi | reverse complement strand
TTATATCAGATAAATATACAAAATGCATAAATTGTTACTTTTCAGACGTAAATCTGAAGATCTCAGCCGATGTTTCCACATTAATCTCAAAGGACGGAGCCTCTGGTGTCACCGGAAAGGGGGCGTTAACCTTTTTGTTGCTTCTGTCAATTGTTTGGCAACATGTTTTTACTCGCCTTGTAAATGAGCTGAGCTGTTGAGAATTCCACAATGTCAATACATTTGAGCAGCCTTGACTGTATAAACAGAGGATGTGTATGGTCCCGGTAGCCAACTTTACAAATTATTCGTATTGCCCGTTTCTGTAGTATAATAAGTGGGATTAAGGTAGTGTTGTAATTGTTTCCCCAAATCTCTACACAGTAACTACAATAGGGCAAGATTATGGAGCAATAGAGCATACGGAGTGATGTATAATCCAGGTTAATTCACTCCATGCTTGTATTTTATTCTATTTATTAGGTGAAATGTTACGCAGTGTACCTTTTAAAATGTATAATAATGAATAGAACGTGACTTGAGTGTCTGTTATATCTCGCCTGACATGGGATTCTGTACAAATTCTGAATTCTACAAATGACATATATCCACCATATCCGTCCTTATCCATCCATCCATTTTCTTCCGCTTTATCCGGGGTCGGGTCGCGGAGGCAACAGTCCGAGCAGAGATGCCCAGACTTCCTGATCCACGCACACCTCATCCAGCTCTTCCTGGGAGATCCCAAGGTGTTCCCAGGCCAGCTGAAAGACCTTGTCTTTCCAGCGTGTCCTGGGTCTTCCCTGGGGCCTCCACCCAGTGGGACGTGCCTGGAACACCTCTCGAGGGAGGCGACCTGGTGGCATCCGAAACAGATGCCCGAGCCACCTCAGCTGGCTCCTTTCGATGTGGAGGAGTAGCGACTCTGTTCCGAGCTCCTCCCGGGTGACTGAGCTCCTCACCCTATCTCTAAGGGTGCGCCCAGCCACCCTGCGGAGGAAACTAATTTCGGCCGCTTGTATCCGGGATCTTGTCCTTTCGGTCATGACCCAAATCTCATGACCATAGGTGAGAGTAGGAACGTAGATCGACCGGTAAATCGAGAGTTTCGTTTTTCGACTCAACTCCCTCTTCACCACAACAGTCTGATACAACGACCGCATCACTGCAGACGCTGCACCGATCCGTCTGTCAATCTCCCGCTCCATCCGTCCCTCACTCGTGAACAAGACCCCGAGATACTTGAACTCCTCCACTTGAGGTAAGGACACTCCACCGACCCGGAGAGGGCAGGCCACCTTTTTCCGTCCATATCCACTTAAATTAAATTGGTGAAAGTATCGGATATCTGGAATCAATCATTTTCATGATATTGGCTGCGATATTCCATCCCAGTATTGGATTGGTGCATTCCTAATCACTATCTCTATCTAGCCCAGCTACAGAACAATAATTGGCTATATTACTATGCCATTTGACAGTAGGAGTAGTTCTATAGTGGAAAGTAGAAGTAACAATAACCGTGGTATAAGTAAACTTGAAGAATGTAACTTAAAAATACCGCAAACTCTGCATTGCTACTCTTTCTGCACTTTCACCACGAGAACAAAGAACACGGCATTATAAGCAGAAGGGAAGTGATTATGCTTGTAAAACTACCTCTAAAGCATATGTGAATGAGAAAATATCCATACATTTCCTCCAATGGACTAGAGCTATCCCAACTTCTCAGCTGCGGGTGATGGATAAGCATAAATTTACATAAGTGTGACCCGGTTTTACCATATATCAACAGTCCTGTTCTATACTTAGGCTGATTTCTCTTTAAGTAATGGGCTCTTAAACTGTTTTAGCGGCCAGCTCAGATGAGAAATACATTCACTCTCCCGGCGAGTCGGGCTCATTAAGACATATTTCTGCTCTTTTCACATGGTATGAGCCACACTATTGGTCCGCGCCATTTTCAGCATAATTAAAGAAAGGTTATAAGTCACTCCTAGCATCGGAACAGACTGGATTTTTGCATTTCGCATTTGCAAGTCAGCTCCACAAATCTGTCCGACGGCCGTTACTCAAAACCGTGCGCCGTCCCGACACCGATTCTGCGTACGGCACAATTTTAACACCGCGTTTAAAGTCTGCCAATGGAGACTGTAGCTTCGTGGGCAGCTTCTTTTCTCAATGGGTACGGCTCAAAATGAATGTGCTCAGAATGAATGCATGTTGACAGGTCTGTATGTTCTGGATTCAACATAAAACATGTGCAATAGACTAATAGGCCAGGCGCTCCAGAAGATTTCGACTTCCCATGGGTGCTGCACTGCGGGCACCCGCGCCTCAGGGTCTGTATATTATTGTTTGAGCTGTTTACATTCTTTTGTTTGTGTAGGTTCTCAGTCGTACAGGAGTTGTCCATTGTAGGCAAAATTCTTCAGTCTTCATCTGTACTCTGTAGTTGAAGTGTAGGACATTTCGATCTTAGTCCAAAGATCGTCATCAATAGAGAGGTAATGAGCCATATTAAGTATGAATAGGCCAGATGTTCTCCTACTTTTAGCACCAAGAGAGGAGGGACTTAGAGGTTAACTCCTCCTTCTGGTTTACTCTAAAGAGACCTATAAACGTGCTCAAGTCTTTATTAAGCTGATGACGATCTTTGGACTAAGATCAAAACGTCCTACACTTCAACTACAGAGTACAGATGAAGACTGAAGAATTTTTGCCTACAATGTTTACATTTTTATTCTCACAGGGTTATACTATAAAATTGCATCACAAGGGCTCAAAAGGAGTAGGCTGACGCTAGATAGCTTATGATTGCCTACCCCCTATTCATCATTATATGTAACTCTCATGCTTACATATTCAATGGTAACATAGCACATTAACATTGTCTTTTGGTCAGTAACCATAACATATTTGTTCAATGCATTACTCCATGTGATTGATCCCTTTGTAGACGGGCACCCTCCGTTGCCTGAGTGCTCGTCCTTGGACTCATACTTTCTATATTGATTTTTTCCATACCCAGTTGCACACATAGTAATGTGTGTAAAATATGTGCATATGAACTACATTTGATCCTCTTTTGTTTATACTTCAACCATACCTTGAAAACATCTTTCACACATAGATACCTTTTTTGGCTACATTACATGAATAAAACATATATCTATATGCCAACAAAGAGTGCACCTTATGGACAAAATATAATTAATCATGGAGCTCTCAAAATATTACTGCTAAAATGAAGAATGGCATATAAAAATGCTGCCAGTGTCATTTTTGCTCTAGTTTATGAAAGTACTGCAAAAGAAAACAACCTCTGAAACCTTTTGATTGCTAATTTTCTGCAATCATACTTTGGCAAAATGCTAAGATTTTGCTCAGACTCACCAACATTTTTACTTGCTTTGATGACACTTATGACACTCATTCGAAGTTCACTGCTGAGAGTTAGAGGCCAAAATGATATTTCAACAGAATTATAGACAAGTACTTGGCTTTCTTCTTTCTTCTTTACTATATTCAACTAAATGTTTGCAGATTTTGCTCAACATATTCAGGACAAAATGCAAATGCATCCAAAACATGACTCATCAAACTTATGCAAGCTGCAGGATGGAGATCCCTGGCATGTATTCATCCAAAACATACTAAATTATGCTTGTGTTGTAGAACAGTTAGGCTGTCAGAAATATGCTTTCATTTATTTATTTCATTCATTGAGAGTTTTGAGCCTTTAACCCTGTTATAACCTTGTTGCCTCACTTCATTCATATCGTTTTGAGTACCGTATTTTCCGGACTATAACACTTTCACACTTTATCACTTTATAACTTTATCACACTTTTTGGTGTAGCTGAATAACCATCAATGTTATGTTAGCACCGTACACCTATTCAGCCTGTTGTTCTCTATTCTATTGTTTGTGAAGGTTCTCAGTCGTACAGGAGTTGTCCATCATAGGCAAAAATTCTTCAGTCTTCATCTGTACTCTGTAGTCTATTCTATTGTGATTATTATAACTTGCCTTTCAAGATGAAATGTCTGTTCTTGGTCTCAGCTTTTGAAAAATACATTTCTTCTTCATTGTGCATTTTTTGGCTGGTACGACTTATAGTCCGGAAAATACAGTCATTCTTGGGTTAATCCAGTTAAATTTGTCTTTTCCTTCTTCTCAGTTTCCAGCACTTTGATCTGTACCTCCTGGGTAGTATTATTATGAATTTCATCATCGTTAAAATCTATAACATTTTAGATTACGCTACATTTTTATAGCACATACAACAACATTGGGAAGGTCCACACAATACAACGAAACAGAAAAATTCAAGTTATTCTCACTGCTGCCTGAGGGGGGAGCCCTAAGCAAACTCTATACCAGCCCTAGTGCCTGTGTTTCTCTCTTCTTACAGTACAGAGACATTATTTCACGGCATACAATATAAAATATTTATTTGACCTTTATTTAACCAGGAAAGTCCCACTGAGATGAAGAATCTCTTTTTCAAGGCTGAGGTACCCAAGATGAAGTTTTTTAGTTCTGTTTTTAAACTCCATATGGATGATATGTTTTACACTTTAAGTAAAAAAAAAAACTCAAGTAAAAGAGTTTCCAAGTTGCATAAAAAAATGAATTTCTTGTCCGGTTTTGTTGTTATTTTGTCTTCGTTCGTTGTTCATTATGATTAAAAAAATTAATAAATAAAGAAAAGAATAATAGAAAAATAAACAAAAGCTGCAAGCTAAGCTAAACTTTGTTCTGTCCATTACTTAACTCTTTTTGGCTTGGACCCTTTACAAATGTTTATGTGTTAAATTGAGTAATCAAATATGATACATAGGGTTTTGAATATAATACAGTGCATATAAAACAATAAAAAGGCCATACAAACATTGGTTTGTTGTTTCTGTTGTCAATAAACAATTAACCCAATGAAACAAAACATTTTAATGTAAGATTATCAACCAAATGGACTCACTTCTCCGTAGCCAGCACCATGGAGTATCCGTACAGACTGTGCACGTCGTAGTGGCTTCCCCAGGCCTGTTTGGCATCCATACACAGGGTCTTACTGTACATCACTCCATCCAGTACGCCTATGGGAAAAAAACAAAAACAAAACACATGCCTAAAGACGGAGGAAGAGGGTAGTGTGAGGTGAAGGAGGCGAGCGGGGTGAATTCAAATCCAAGACACTGAGGACGGCTGAGTGATGAGCGAGAAAGCGGGAGCGAGCAGAAAGAACAGGAGGGAAGTGATGAATTCCGCAATCGGACAAGTGCTCAATGAGAAAAACACAAGGCAAGAGAGACCAATGGAGGAAGGGGAGCGGCAATAAAAATGGTGGCCTGTCCGCTTACATTTAGGGTCATATAGCGGCTGGCACACGGGCCGAATGAAAGGCGTGATAGAAGAGGTCTGTGGGGGTATTGCACTAGAGGGAGTTTTAGATGAGTTTCCCCACAAACTTTATGAAGCATCATCATTTGGGCCTGTGATCTTATTACCGGGATTGTCTGAACTTAAGTGCAATATAAGAGTCTATTTATATAACTAAGGATGACAGGTTGGGGCTCAGGACAACGGACCACAGCCTAACTTAAAGCCAAGCGTTTGGTTAGCTAGAGTAGAGCTTACTAACTGTCTATGGTATCTCTTGGTTCTGAAATTGTGGCTGGGAGTATTTCATGTATGCTTTGCTTTTCCATGCTACAGCAACATGTTAATTTGAAAATGTAAATGAGCAGACTTGATCAGTATCAGTAATCAACATTTGATTCACACAAATGTGATCAAATACAATGGACTATAAGGTATATTGCAAAACTTTGTCTTGTTCCTCTTCAGTTTTAACCTTTAAGAGGAAAGTTTGCACTAAGATACCAAGTGAATAAAATAACTTTGGAGCAGAGTTATACCTCATTATGCAATGAAATGGAAATAGCATAGTTGGGATAAGAGATTCTTTTTGTAGCACTTAAGTAGCAAAAACTCTCACCAAGTTTCCTGGCAATTTAAAGTCTGTTTTCCGGGTTTGGGTTGAGATTAGTGCTGCCAATCAATGCATTTTTAACAGATGCAAGTGTCGTCTTTCAGAAAAATTTAGACACAGGAGTGTGATCCGTCAAAAAATAAGATGTGATTCATTTGCGATGAACCAGACTGATTAGTTAATTAAATGTGTATTAATCGTGAGTTGCACCTCCTTTTCCTCAAAGTTCCTCCTGAGACCAGGAAAGGCTCCATTTACCTCTCACCGGCTTTATCCTTTCAAAAACATCCAACATAGCTTCACTACACTACATAGCACAGTGCAGCACTGTCTATTTTTCCTCTCTCTCTCTCTCTCTCTCACAGTAGAGCAGCGGTTAGCACTCATGCATCACAGCTAGAAGGTCCCGGGTCAGACTCCCGGGCCGAACGGGGGCTTTCTGTGTGAAGATTGCGTGTTCTACTCGTGCCTGTGTAGGTTCCCTCCGGTTTCCCCTACCACTAAAAACATGGATAATATTTCAGGATGAATAAGAGTCAGTTTGTGAGTGTGGATGTGGGACAACAGCTGGAAATTAGCCCAAGGCTACAACATATTTTAAATATGCATTAGCCCAGTAAAATAAAGGCTTTTTAGAAAATGTAAATAGATAATTAATGTTGAGAGCACCTACTTTAGTGGTACCGACTTCCTGAGCACTTTGTTTCCAGTTTTTCTCACCCTAATTACTATGTTGTTACACTTTAAGAATTATATTTCCATCCTTTTATTGTAAACTAAATTGTTATTTGTTAGCTCTTACTTGGAGTGTACGGAGGGTAGTTGAGGTTGTTGTCTGCACAGCCTTTGACAGATCCTTTCTTGAAATTTGCCACTTCGTTCATGTCCTGTAAATATAAAACAAAAACAATTCTTTGAACATTATTCATTTGCAAGTATAATTAGAAATAGCAAACTGAGGTGGCGTGCTTTGCCAATTGAAAATGTAACTTTTAAACCTTGAGTTATAATGGTTACCATCTAGTTTGTTATCACAAAATTACAATCTCAACTGAATGTGTTTTCGCAAGTTTATTTTCCAAGAACTAAAGCAAGAAAGCACCCAATTTATGAACAGAAAATGGTTATTTGGCAAACCGATTCTTTTTTACACAATGGTTTATTTGAACGCTTTCTTGGTGTTACAGCGGCTCATCACGTCCAGCAATTTTTCAAAATTTCATCTGCTAACACAACTGACCTGGCTTTCGTAACTGAGGTATTTGTCGAGCTGAATATGCATCCATCCAGCGCCGCAAAAGCACAGATAATGAGCCATCGAGACCCACAATATCAAAAATAACACACTTTGTATTTTGTATCTCGCGTGTCTCTCATTGACCTCCAATATTCATCCTCGTGCTCTCTGCTCGGAGCTCTCATGTCTTTGTAAAATAACACAATTTGGAAATTTTAACTGGGTGAACCGCGAGTTAATGAGTGTTTGTTAAAGACTTATGAAGCGCTTACGATCCAAAGGGCATCGTGCTTGATTTCGCGGGAGAATCTCTCGTACTCGTCCACCCACCAGTCGATGCAGGCCTGGCTGGTGTAGTCGGGGAAAACGGTCTCTCCGGGCCACACCTGCGAAAGGGAGAGAGAGAGAAAGAGAGAAGAAAATGTGTTTACAACCATAAATCCGATAGACTTTGAACAAAACAACTGTTAACAACATTATGGCTTTGCAGATATCTGATCAGCCCAGTGTCAGGATCGGATTGAGTTCGGTCCGGGGCGAAACGATGCAGCATAGACACAGCATAGACGCATGTGTTCAAATTGATTGTGACCCGGCTTCACCTGATGGTTTCTGCTATCTAACTCGGATCATTCCTTCCCGTTCCTACTGACTGGTGTGTCTCTTTGTGTATTAGGAGGACATGGGCATTCAGCTTTGGACTGTCGAGGAATTGCAATGGAATTTCCGAGGGCATTGATTGGTGAGATTCGTATCAATAGCAGCAGAAAACATACGAGTAGAAAGGCCTTCTCGCTGTGAGGCAAGAGCGCTAACAATTCACCCACCGTGCACAAGGGGGAATATACAACACTTATTAAGAATAGAGAAGGGTGATATCTGTTGAGAAGATTTTGTTTTTCTTATTGTGGGGTAAGACTATGTAATAATATTAAAATTATGACCATGGTTGTTTTGCATTGGGTGGGATTTAATATGTTTTAAACGTCTTCCCACTCCTAATAGGAGCAACGAAAATGTTAATGTCCCCTTCTAGGTGAAACCAGAGGCCGCGAGATGTTCATATTACGTCTGAAAAGTAACATTTTATGTGTTTTTATGTATTTGTCTAATATAAAAGAGAAGCATATTAAGAGATGTGATGCTGTAGATCAGTGGTTCCCAACCTTTTTTGCCTTACGTACCCCTTGGGCCTTCCATTTATTCTTCGAGTACCCCCTGCCTCCATGGTTTTGTTGATTAGTTAGAAAGTGAATGAGTAAAACCCCTGATTATCAGAAAAAAGACAACTAAGTACACTGAAACTCTCACTCTTTACAGTTACATGTTTTTTTTAAGCTTTTCTTTGACTATAATAATCAAAGATACAATTTTTTCAATCTATTTTTTTTTAAATCTGAAATTAATCCAGGTACCCCCTGCCAACCTGTCGTGTACCTCTAGGGCAGGGGTCACCAACCTTTTTCCAGTCAAGGGCTACTTCAAAAGCATTAAGTTGTTCGGGGGCAACCAATTAAAAACTTACACTCTTTAATTATAGGATATTAACCAAGTTATATCAAAATATCTTCACTTTAAATTAATACTAAGTCACAAGAACAGAAAAATAATGTTTCCCCATTCATCTCTGGTTGTGTTGGACGTTTCGATCTAAGTCCAAAGATCTTCCTCGGCGAATAAATGCGATTACACTTTGCTGAGGAAGATCTTTAGACTAAGATCGAAACGTCCAACACTTCAACTACAGAGTACAGATGAAGACTGAAGAATCTTGGCTTACGATAAACTAAACTAAGGGGGAGAATGTCGGGAACCTATGGGGATAACTTGCAAGTTTAGTTAGCTACACAACCTGAAAGAAAGAACTTGAAGAAGAAGAGAGACTGACAAAGACGCTGTGTAGAGGAAATCACAGTAACAAAATGAAGAGCATGTGCTGTATTGATGAGATAAGCACGGGAGTGAAAGAGAGAGAGAGACAGAGGAGGAGGAGGTAGAAGAAGAGGCTGATCGATAACGCAATAGCAATCTGCCGTCAAGCCTGTGTGTTAGGAGCCGTCCTTAATGGCCCATATTGAAAAAAAATGATTAATCCTCACAGAAAGACTTGAGTTCTTGTGTTTACGTGTGCGCAGACATGCAAGCGGTGCATGGAATCGACAGATATTAAATTCCAAGGTTGCCGTCTTTTACCTTTACTTCCACTGCCAATAATTTTTACAACTCTCTGCAAAGACTTGAACCAGGTACTATGTCGGGCCAATTAGATTTATCGGCAGATGTTTTTGGCAGGTGCTCAGAAAATCAAGGTCGTGGCTTATTGATAGTCTCATGCTGTTACTGCCTATCTGTTCTATCTATCCTCATTTGTTCTAAGACTCAACTTTGATTTTGTCCGGCCTGACTTCTCCCACTGCTTGTAAATATTTATTGATAAGAGGGAAGTTTCTTTCTGGCTTGCTGTAGGGTGAGCATGAGATATCAATGTTTGGGATAATATGAATAATATGAATATGAATAATCTTTATTGTCATTGCAACAAGTACAATGAAAATGTTGTAGTCCAGTTGGTGTATTCCAAAAAAAAAAAAGACACATGACATACTCATCAGTTACATTATGCCTATGGTCCATTACATTTGACAGCATTCAGTGTGGCAAATGCACTTGGATAAAAACTGTTCTTAAATCTATTTGTCCTGGTCTTAATGGACCTGTACCTACTCCTTGAAGGTAGTAATTGAAAGAGGGAGTGTCCTGGATGTGAGGTGTCCTTGATGATGATTTGGGTCTTCTTGAAGCAACGTGAACTGTATAGCTCTGTCAGACAGAGGAGAAGGCAGCCAGTGATCTTCTGAGCAATGTTAATGATAATAATGTGGGTAAAGTGTCTTGTTCACCAACGCCGCAGGAGGAATGTTGTATTGTTTCCCAACCAGGGGTACATTGACCTCACAGGGGGATGTGGGCATTACAGCATGGGGTACTGGGAGGGATCTCAGGGATCTATTGACTATTAGACTTTCTTTGTAGTGATTTTTATGTCTCTGGAGAGACACTGTAAGCAAAACATTTTTATCCAGGTTTTGGGCTAATGTGCTCTCTTAAAGGAATTAAAGGAATAGGCCACTATTTTCCACACTGAGCTATGTTCTTACCTGAGCTTAGACCTGTTGATGCATACCCGGCGTGGCCTCAGTTCCATAATAGACTGAAGAAGATGTTGTTCACCGCAAAAAGTGATAGTTAAATTTGCTTGAATTCATAATATTTTACCTTATTTTAAGTCATTTTGACTTGCCAAGTAAAACTATCTGCCAACAGAACAAGTATTTTTGCACGTAACATAAGAAAAAGCATATAATATAAACTAAATTTATTATCATAATCATTTTCAGTGCAAGAAGTTGTTTTTTCTTAATTTCAGTGCAAAAATACTTGTTCCATTGGCAGATAATTTCACTTGGGAAGTTAAAATTACCCAGAATGAGGTCAAATATTATCAATTCAAGCTAATTTAACTTAGCAAGAGATCACTTTTTGCAGTGTTAGCATTAGCCTCCGCTACCGTATATATTTGGGGATAAACTGGGGTTAGAAGTTAGAAGCCACCAAGCTCTTCCACGTTTTCCCTATATAAATATGTTTCTGTGAGTAGTTACACGATCCAAGTATAGTTACACAAAATTAAACCTGTCGATTTTCTAAGCTGATAAAAAGGGGCACTATTTTGTAAGGCGTAATAACACCCCAGGAGCACTTTGATGTCTGCACAGTAATATCTTCACTCCTAGTGTGAGAGTGGACGTATTACTGCACCTTAGAAAATAGTACCACTTTTTATCAGCTTACAAAATTGACAGGTTTAATTTTGTGTAAATATACTTGGATCGTGTAACTACTCACAGAAAGAGCTTGGTGGCTTCTAACTTCATGTCAGTTTATCCCCAAAGGAATACGCTTGCAGAGGCTAATGCTAACAATATCTTCAGTCTATTATTGAATTGAGGGCACGCGCAAAGACCAAGCCGGATCAACTCTAAGCTCAGGCAATAACATATCCCAGTATGGAAAATAGTGGCCTATTCATTTAATATTGAAACATTTACCTGGAACCTAATACATGACCTATTCTTTACAATAAGGAGTTTACTTAGTGCACTGACTCAATGTTTCTCTTCAGTCTCGGATGGTGAAAGTGAGAGAGTTCTTTAACACTTATTTCCAAACTGATTTTGTCTTAGGATCTGGAACAAAGAAGTCAAACACTTAAAAAAAACTTACATATTCTATACCTTTAGAGACAACATATTTTTCAATCACAAATACAATATTTTGATGTCATTCTTGCTCTGTCTGAGTCTGTGTATACCCCACAAATGATCAATCAATTAACAACTATTTTAATAATCGAATAGTTTCAGCCCCTACACTGGACTGTCCTATTTGATAAAACATACGGGCCACAAAAACAACAACAACAAAAAAATACAGAAAACACTGGCAAGTTCAGACTCAAATCCATTGTAAACATGGCCTTATCTTATGTACTAGGCAACAATACTGTATTGCTAGAAGCCTGCGTTATATTGAGCTCATCTTTGTGCCGTCTCCTCTCTGATCTTTTGCAGCCCGTCTGCCAGCCCTATCTGTATGTACGTCTCTCTCTACTTTCATTTGCCACAGATATGTACGCGGCTTTAGTGTTTACCTGATAAACTGTCTACGACTCTCTCTGCTCATGTCACTTGGGCTGACTTCCTGTGCGCCTTCCTTCCTGCCGCTGGATCCCGCTCAATAAGACGGTCAGCCTGTACATTTCTTCCTAATGTATTATTTGTGTTTGTCTGTCTGCTGTATTATGTCGCGCCCATGGCTCCGTCAATCCTGCCTTAAGGTCCTCATAGATTTCTCCCCAGTGCTGTGTTTATGTCATTGACTGATCCAGTCTGGGCGAAGAGTGTTTTTCTCCATTAAATGATATAGAATGTAAATACACAGGCTGTATACTTCGTGAATGCAACATATTCATAGCTACGGCTCAAGAAAAGTACAATTCTGATGAAAATGCAAGCAAATACTGCAGAGCGATTGGATTTTCTCTTCAAAGAGCAAGCTTTTCCCATTTTAGCAAAAATAAATCATTATTTCTATAACACATTGGCTCTCCAAGAGAAAATTGTCAAGTTTGTTTCTGGTAGTGGAATGAAATTTGTTTTATCCTTCAGTATATTTTAAAAAGCAGTCCTTTGTGCATTTCAGAAGGAGATACCACTGAAGGACAGCTTCATCCACCAGGCTGAACTCTCCTCTTCCCTCTCTCTGCTTCCCACTATTGTGCTCATGTTACCCATGTTTTTTAATTCATCACTGGTGTGAGAGACGCAAAATGTTTATTCTTTCGCATGCATTACGTGTGAGATTTGTAATTTCACATACTAAAGGAAATACATCTTGAAAGACTCCAATCCCTTACGGCTCGACTCAGGTATTTGCGGGACCAATGACGTGCCTGCATTGAGGTTTAAGGCGGGACATGTTGGTATGACGTCGCACCAAATGTCCTGCCGAAGAATAACAAACATGGCTGCGTCTGAGGACTTACTTTTTGATGCCGCAATTGACTCTATTTTAGCTGAAATGCTTCTATTTCTGCTTTGAAAAGGGAAAAGCAA
>OMNZ01109243.1:6286-19563 GCA_900303255.1 Lesueurigobius sanzi | reverse complement strand
ATATGGCATGTAGGGCAGGGCAGAAATTTATATCACAATATAAAAGAGAAATATTGCAATAACGATATAAAAGTTTAGAATATGAATGATAACACAAAAAACTTTATTTTCATTCATGGTTAGTGGTTGTGTGAAGCCATTTAGGGGAGACCGGGGCTAAAAGTAACATGTTGATGTCTGTAGGGAATATTCACAAAGATCTAAAATGTGGTGATCAGTGTTAGGAGTAACTCATTACAAAAGTAACTAGTTACAGGAATATATTACTTTTTTCAGTAACTGAGGAATAGAATATATTACAGTAATATATTGCAATTTAAGTAACTCAAGTTACAATTTCAACTCCCCACCAATTAAGATGCAGCACCGAATCATGTTTGATACTGGCGTAGAAGAAGATCTGCGGTGACTTGTAGCTAACGTTGTCAAAACAAAACACGAGAGGGTGGAGACAACTGAGGAAAAGGACATTTTTATACACTTTAGCGCAGCATTATTCACCCTTTTTTCAGTTATATTTTGCTAAAAGTAACTCAAAAGTAACTTAAAGTAGTGTAACTCAGTTACATTTTTGAAACAGTAATATGTAATACAAACATGTTACAATTTTAAAGCTGTAACTAGTAATATAGAATATATTATATTACAATTTTTAAGTAACTTGCCCAACACTGGCAGTAAGCTACGTATGCTTCATAGAAACATGCCTAACTAGGACATTAGGGACTTCATCAAAGATCATTATTCAATACAATAAAAGAAAATGGCTGTAGTTACTGCTTTATACTTCGTTATATTCACTTAAATGTTTGAAGATTTTGTGTTCAGAACAAAAAAAAATTATCAAGCATATGTAGAAATGCTTTGGTGAGCTATACTGGAAAGGGCTGGCAAGCTACTGGTTGGAGATCCCTGCCTTATTATCATTTAACAATATTTTGAAGATTTTAATTTTAGTTTAATGGCTGTAGGTGCCACTAAAGTGCAGATGTTGTCGCCACAATGTGAAGGTGCCCACACACTACAGGATTGGAGTCCCACAACAGATCATGCCATGAGAGAAAGTTTTTATCGATCCACGCCTCCTCAGACTAAAAATCTGGCAAAAAATCCTGTAGTGTGTGTCCAGCTTAAGAAAAACAGAGGCCCCTCGCTCCAGGCTTGTGAGCAGAGGAGACAGTGCTTTTCCTGTAGCAGCCCCCAAACTGTGGAGTGACTTGCCTCTCCACATCAGGGCTGCACAGTCGCTTCATCAATTTAAAAACTTGCTCAAGACATATTTCTATTCATTGGCTTTTGATGAGTGAGCACATGTCATGGCCACTGTCCAAGGTTTTAGTGCTCTGCTCCTTTGTATTGGATTTGTGTACGCTTTACATATGCAATTATTATTTTTTTGTATTTTGAATATGTTGTAATGTAGACCTTGTGAACTTATGTGAAGCCGTTTGGTCAACCATGGTTGTTTTTAAATGTGCAATACAAATACATTTTGATTGATTGAAAATGCATTTTGCCAAATGGCCTTTGAATTTACAATTTCCCATACACTTCTATGAGGAGATGTTGAATCAGAATGAATCAGAATCATGAATGAATTAAACACCTCATTGTGGAGATTAGGTAATTTATTTGTCCTCAAGAGAAAGTTCATCAGCAATTTGCCTAACAGCTGAAAATGTGCCTGCAGTGTTTCCCCTTAAAATCAAGGCAGCTTGTAAAAAATAGCCAATTGTCCATAGTTCAGTTTGTATACCTTGAAAACCGGAGGAAATGGAGAGTACGTTTGTCGAAGAAAAGACGACAACAGCAGAAGACCACCAGAAGACACCCTGCATAGGACTTGGAATTATTTTTAACACTATGAACTTGCCTTGCTCCACACACTCACACACACACACACACACACTCACACACACACACACTCACACACTCACTCACATCTGCACACACTCACACACGCGGTGGCTCCGACACAAGCCCGGAACAGCCGCGCTCCTGTGTTTGGAACTGTTGGCGGACATTTTGGCAGGGCGTCTGTGTGATGTGTGACAGGAGCGTGGTGCCGCTGGTTGGCAGGCAGATGTGCACTGGGAGAGTATTATGGGATGCAGCGGGGCCCTTGTTATAGGATAGACTAGGCCTGGCTCGCTCATTACGGCTCTGCGCGATGTGGCTGTATTCTCTGGAGGTGAGCGGAGGTGCTTACACACAGCTCTAATGATGGCCCGGGTCTGCCACCGCTGTCACTCGGCGGATATGACCTTTCTGTGAGGAAAAATAATCCCAATTTGGGCGGATGAAGCAAAGCGAGTGGTGTTTTAGTGTTGGTTTAGCCGGTGCCTGAACTAATCTGAGCGGTTTGTGTCTTTGGGTCATTAGGGACATGTTTAATAATGGGTTAGTCCTGGTTTTATCCCGGTTTACAGCTTGTTTGTTTGGTCTTGGTTTAAACCGATTTAGACCAGTTTGGACAAATAGATTTATGGTTCAGTCTAGGGCTGAACGCTAAGAAAAAGAATTGCGATACTCAGGAACGGTCTTGAACAGGGTAAGGGGGGGCAGTTGGGTAAATGTCCCACCCCCTCGGGGAGTGTCATTGTTCCCAGGTGCCCGACTTCTGTGCAACTCCCCAGCGAACTACGATTGGACCAACACATCATCACTAAGGAGCTGCCGTCATGGGAAGGATCATGGGAGGCGTCACCGTGAATGCCTGCACCACCCCCATCAGCCTGTCCGTCCTTGGGAGAGGATCCCCCCCTTCATGTGGACCTCCCCAAGGTTTCTCCTTTTGTCCCAATGGGCTTTTGAGTTAACTTGCCTTACCCTGCCTTACTCCCGCAGGTGCACACTGTCGCTGTGTCTAGGGCTGAAACAACTAACCGATTATTAAAATAATCGTCAACTGTATTATTAATCAATTAATTGTTGTCTAGAATGAATTGTCTGATTTTTCACTCAGACAGTGCCAGAATTAGTATTTTTGATGAAAACCCCTTCTCTTTAAAGGTAGGGTAAACTTTAGATTTCTACCAATATGCACTAACATGTCAAAATAATGACAAGGACATATAGACAGCTCTATGAGACACCAATTTAAACAGTTCATGATAAAAAAAAAAAGTTGATTTGGAGTTTAGTTGCTCTTTAAATCCAGTTTTAAATGGACCATTTCAGGCATGGGTTTAGACAATGTAAATCCTGGTTTACACCTTTTCATTTTAGTCCTGGTTTAATCCTAATTTCAAAATACAGTACATTCATCCAACAATTTACCAGTATGATAACTACTACTTATGTACTACTACCATCACCACTGCTGCTGCTTCTACTTTTGCCAATACTACTACACAAGACTATTAATCAAATTGTATTCAAAATATAATATTCTTTAAAACATTGTCTGGCCTTAATTAGTCCTGGCCTAATCCTCTTTGGTTCTGATTCACACACTTGTTTTGCACTTGTTTACTCCTTATTTTGATCAATCCAGTCAGCATCAGTCGTTGATTCACCTTTGTCACTCAAGACTGCTCCCTGCAATTTAAGTGATTGCGATTTAATCTGCTCACAAAAGCAAAAGGCCTTCCATTAGGGCGCATGAAACGGTGGCATGCTGCGCTGCCGCGACACCACCACTCCAACAAGCGTCTGGAAGCAATCTATAAAAGATGTCTGATCAATGGAAGCAAAATGAAACAGCGGATGAAAGGGTGTCTTTAAAAGCCCATGAAATGGGACATTTTTAACCTCAATCATCTGAACAGGAACAAGAAAGGGTCACGATGGAAAAACACGAGGTGCTGCTACAAAACTTACAAAGACGAGTAACGTAGAAATGCTTTGTCATATAGTCATGTTTTCAGACTTAGTGGAGATTGCCTAAAACAAGGTGTAATATCCTCTCAAAAGTCCGTCTTTGTCCCAAATGATTTAAACCAGAGCCAGATTGATTTTACTTACTGTGCTCTAGAATTTGCACTGCAATATCGATTTGGTAGCTGCCAGGTTAGGCCACGTCAGGGCCGGGGGCTAAATCTGGCGACCTAGACTATATCATTTGGCCTCCAAGAGGTTTTTGATAAATATGATTACACACAACTAGCCTGGCTTTCTCCATGTATTACATACCTGGGAAGACAGTCTGGGAGTTCGTGGTTGGGGCAGCAGCTCAAATCGAGACTCGAGGTGGGACTAACGCCGCACTCCGAGGTGCGTCCTTGCGGGTCCGTTTCGGCCACGTTTAGACTTAAAAAGACACTCACACTAGTCCTTCACGGTCCGGCTACGTCAGGTCCTCTGCAAGGAATCTATTTTTGACGGATGCCGCAGACACCGGAGCGGCCTCTAGTCAAGCTGGGCTACTATCGCGTGAAGTTGTGTTATCGTCAGCGCTGTTTTCTATGTCTCAGACGGAGCTGGACGCAGCCGCTGACGGACGCAGCCAATGGACTGGTGTGAGTGTCAGTTTTGCGGAAAGCGGAGACGGGTCAGTACCGAACCCGGATTGTAGTCAGTGTGAGCGCGGGGCAACAAGCCCAGAGGAAATCAGAGAAACACGGCTGTGACATAAATGCACAGCGGCCAGGCAGCGAAGATGTCTTTTTAAAAAAGAAAAACCTTCAGAGCAGCCGTTTTTTGTGGTTTTGAGAACAATAGTTTGCATTCACGTTGTAGAATTGAAGAGTTCATTTGTGGCTATATAGCTTCAGATTGGTATCACTGTCCTCTAAAAGGGACCCCAAAGTTTCATTAATAACAAGTGACTTCATATTTCTGATTCAATAAAATACATGTGGTCATTAACATCACTGCAACACAAAGAGAAAAGTACAAGCTTACGTTTATTTTTGTCAATGGCACTTTTTTTTTGCAAATTAACTCTTCAATTCTACTGTATTTCAGGTGGAGGGCAGGGCCAATACAACTCTATGGGAGACAGACAGTTTTTGAAGGAAATTTTAAAAAAAAGAAAGCAGTTCTTGGTAATTATTTGATAGTCATGTGATTCACAAACCTGCCATATTATTATCCAGCATCACACACACGCTTTTGAATATTGTCTCCACTTTTGGACACCTTTATGAGAAAATAATTATAGCTTATTTCATATGTGCTGACAGAGAAGACATTGGACTTTGTGGCAGTTTTTTGTTTCATGTGGATTGGCCCAGGAATTATAGAGATATTACTCATAAACCAAGTCGAAAAATCTTACCATAGTTACCAGCATGACATTCCTACCTGTTCTCCATCTCAATATTAAACTAAAGGTTCTTTAGAATATTGTGATGTCACATGAACGCAACCTATTCCAGCTAATTTAAAACAGAAGATAAGCCAGTGGTAATACTCAGCCCCTTTGTGTCTTGATTGTTGCATTATGGAAAATTCTGGAGTTGAAAATTACATTTTGCAAACTCCCGCCTCCTGCGCTGTTTGATTGGTCCATCCAGATTTGACCGGGGATTTTGAGCCATTCAAACCGCGGACTCCCAGACTGTCTTCCCATGTATGTAACGCATGGAGGAATCAGGCTAAAACACAACAGAGAACTTAAACTGAAAATATTGTCTTGCCCCCCAGCCACAGCTATAAAATAATAATTGCAACCTAAACAAAAACGCAAAATCCTATAGACCTTTTTTAATCCAATATATGAAGATACTAAGATATGCTCGTGGTTAGCCTGAATTTAAACCTAGTTTAGCAAATTTAGGTCTTAGTGTTAAAATAATTAAAGGTCTGGTTTACTATTGCAATTAGTCCTGTTGCAAGAATTTAATCTACTTTTAGACCATAGTTTAGTCCTGATTTAGCCTGGTTTAGACCTATAACCCTGAATTATTTTCCATTTTATTGGTCAGATGAATTGACACCGGTCTCTCCTAATCTAATCTTAATCTAATCCTAATCTTGACATTTGAGTTCACCTCCAGAAACACCCCACGCCGCACTACTGCACCGAAGACGTGCATTAATCCATCCACAGCTCACTTTATGAATTGTACTAAGAGCCTTATCGCTTATGTCCCCTCCCGCTCCTGCTGCGGGAATTGATTGGGTTTTGGTCCTAATCCTCGGCACGCCATGCATCTTGGGAGACGACCAGGGAGCCATCTTGAATAAATAGAATTTGGATGCGACAAAAGGCGTCCCCAGCTGCGCAACGAGAAAGCATCCTTTCACCGCTGTGCCCCCCGCGACGACAAACGACATTAGCAAATGGACTTACAACAGACTGAGCTATCGATCCGCGCTGGCTCGGTTTAGAGGCGCTTTAGTCCCGGTTTTCCTTCGGATCCAGACCTCGTTTTGTTCAGGTTTAGTGCTGGTTTCACTTTTTACTCTTTTGGACCTGTTTCAGTCCTAGTCTAGTGGATTATTCCTTGCCTGGTCCTAATTTAGTCCCAATTTTGACCTGGTTTGGTCCATTTTTAGTATATTTAGACCATTGTGGACCAGTTTTATTTATTTACAACTGCTTTGGTCCCACTCCAGCCTTGGTTTTGTCCTGTTTTATTCCTCATTTAGTCCTGGTTTAGTCCTATTTCACCATTTGCATACGAGTGACAGTCATCAGGATGGATTCGGCCATTTTGAAGCTCTCCCTGCCTCCTTTGCTGAACCGCAGCAGTTTTAATGGCAATAATTAGATCTTTGATGACTGATGACCGCGCACCAATCACCTGCGCCGCAATACCCTCCCCCTCCACCGAGAGCAGCGCTGAGCAGAACCTTGCCAAACTGCTCCGGGCTCCAAGAAATGATCAATCAGGTCATTACCGTCCCGAGAGGTTATAAGAAAATACAGGGAAAAGGTTCTCATTGCCCCCATTACATTTTAAAACCATGGAACAGAAAAGTGGTCTTAACCTAAATGCCAGGAGCTGATCAGTAGAGGGCACTCTTCTAAAAGCCTGCTTCATGTGCAATGATATATTTATTCATAGATATATTCATAATAAAGCATCATTCCTCACACCTCCTCATTCACATTATTAACCAGTGTCGAGAGAGTCCATGAAGGCATTTCAGGCTTCTCCGACAGAGCAGGTTTCTAAAAAGGGAAAAAAGGCAGGAAGCTCACAGTGGTATGAGCCTTCACAGTTCTGCAGGGCCTGTCAATCAAAGCTACAGGCTTAAACACTAAAAATCAACAGAATAAATACAAGCGTGATTAAAAATATGGTGCCTCAGTGCTGTTACAGGAGCAACTTTAGGGGAAAAAAATCTTTGGAGCCTTTGAATCTTTTTTTTTTATATAGGAATCCATAGGATAGTGTACTTTCTAGAGTCGCTCCTAGCCACTAGGGGGTGGTCTTGAAACAATATTAATACTCCGCCATAATGACCAAAAAGGAATGCTATACTCGCCCATTGGATTGAACATTTATTCTCTTCTCGTTTTCTCTTGTTGTTTTGTATAATATGTGAATTATTTGGATGTTTTAAACCAGTGGTTCTCAAACTTTTTTTCAGGTGACCCACTTTATTTCATTGGTCATCTCTCATGTCCCCTTTGAGCAAGGTCTACTACAAATATTTATAATGTAATATAATTAAATAGGTCCTATTTGTATTCAGTGTTTTTTTATCATTTAGATAGGGCATCTTTAGCTTCATATTTATATCAAAAGCATTATTATAATGTGGACAGTTCACAGACGCAGAAGATTATGGTTGTAGTTACTGCCATTTTAACGTGAGTTTGGGGGAATTATCTCCAGAAAATATGCTACTAAAATGCAAAGAGAAAAGCGACTGGACTCTGACAGCAGCAGTTGTCAGTGTGGAGCATCAACACTAGAAGTCAAGCTAAAGTTGATCTGTTGTACAAAACGCAAAAGACGCAAAAGTGGGTGAGTGAGAGTCATGGAGAGGGAGGGAGAGAGCGCACATGGGTCGCGGTTACAGTGCATAGATGCATTCCTCATTAAGAGAATACACTTGTGAGCAGTTTGTAGTTTAAATATGTGCAACAGCACATGGACATGGTATAAAGAGAGTTCCTGTAGCGTGTGGATAACACAGTAGCAGTTTCCCTTGTCATTATTGAGATGGGACGTGTCCAGGCGCTGCTTTTAATATGCAATTCCATCGCAACCCACCTTTGGGTCCCGACCCACTGTTTGAGAACCAATGTTTTAAACTACAATAAATAAAATCAAAAATGGTAAACGGTCACATTTATGTAGCACTTTTCTACCTGCTTTAGGTTCAAAGCGCTTTATATCAAGGAACCACTCAACCATTCACTCCTTCATACACTAGTGTTTCGCAGACGCTGAAGGCAAGGCAGGTGAAGTGTCTTGCCCAAGGACACTACGACAGTCTGCACCTGTGGGATTCGAACTGCTAACCCTCCGGCTACAAGACGCCCCGCTCTACCATTTGCACCACTGTCCCTGTCCCCTCGTTTACTCTACATTTTGTCCTGGATTTGTTGTACTTTTGTCTTGAATTCATTCAGATTTTTTTGTCCTAAAATCTGTTTTGGCTCCGTTTTGTGGACCTAAGGCCTAGATCTGCATAGTTCCAGTGTGGAAGCTAGCTAATCCTGTTTGTCTCCAGTAAGACATATGGCCCAATGGCCTTATGGCCAGCCTAGAACCTGACTGAACAAGGCCTAGATCAACATATGAACTCCTTGTTGCACGTCAAGTTATCCCTGCGTGTGGGGTCTTTGCGTGTATGGGTGAATACTTGTGGGAGTCGGGAAGTTGGGTGTGTGAAGGGGTGTGCCTCTGTGAATATTCGTAGGGACCAGGGGGTTGAATGGGGGAAGGGCATTGGTTCTAAGTTGTAAGGTGCTTTGTGTAAAATTCTTGTATGAAAAGCACTTTATAAGCAAATATTGATTGACTGACTGATTGATTGATTGATTCCACATTAGTGCAGTTACTTTGGTTGGTCTTTATCATCCTCTGGTTTAGAGGTGGCTCAGACATGTTTTCCCAGGTGTTTTTAGGCCTTGTTTTTAGACCTAGTTTAGTCCATTTACAGTGTTTGTCTTTATTCAACCCTGGTTTAGTCCTGCTTTAGCCTCGCTCTGACCTAGTCCAGTTAAGCCTTGATTTGTACCAGATTTAGTCCTTCCTTTTGCCCCGCTTTAACTCTTCTTTAGTCCTATTTTACTACTTCAGTTTCTGGCTCCAAGGTCCTAGCTGCATCTTTCTTATATCTCGCTGAAGGGCACATCTCCTCTACCTCTCTCGCCGCTGCCCGGGACTCGAAAAACCTCAGCGGGGTCCGGAGCTCCACGCCGCCTTTTATTGGCCCTTCTCCATCAAAGCTGTCAGGCGAGATTGGGTTTGCCCGGGCACTTCCTTCAGCTGCAAAAGGCCAAAACTGAATTAGGACTTTGAAATGGAATAACCAATGGCACGGCTCCAAACACAAACACCTCGCTGTCTGATGCAAATGACGATTAAATTATGAATGATTTGTGTAGTTCCCCGTCTAGAGGTGTCTGGATTTCAAACACTGAGGTGGAAACGAAACGAGAAACGACGACGCCCGCTTGTATGTAGTCAATAATGGGACAATTTCTGCGGGAATAGAGTCGCAATCACGTTAATCTATTTCTCAATTTGCAACAGGCCCCTGAAGCAACAGCAGCAGCGGCCCCAAGAGGCAAAGCTACCCACACTGTGCAAGGAATACCCCAATGTAATATGTATAGTTCCTGTACTTCTAAATAGTGCTAATTAGCTTGGGGGAAGGGTTAAAAGCAGAAATATAATAGTATAACAGTGGTTCTCAACTGGTGGGTCGGGACCCAAAAGTGGGAAACTCCCCCCCCCATCTTTTAGAACTATAAAACCCAACATTACACTGCAGAAAACGGCATCTTGTTAAGTTAAAATGACTTAAATGAACTGTATGTTGGGGGCTGCAATCTTTTAACCATAATCAATCTGGGATGGCTCCCGTTCAAATTGTTTGTGAAAAGGAGGGACATTCAGTACAATAGACGGGTTTTAAAGTTGACAAACATGAGACACATGACTGATGCAGAAACCATATGCTTCCAATAGAGTTCGGAAATGTGATGTCATATCGCAAAGCATTATGGGATTAGCAGTGCGTTTTTCCATAATAAACTAGGGGAGGTTTAAATGGTAAAATACTGGAGTAATCGTTCATATAAAATCATTCTGACACTACAGTGAGTTCGATGTATTTACCAGCAGTGACTCAGCAGCTAACGGAGCTGGTCCACGGCTGCTTTCTACACTTTTTACAATGTTTCTAGCCATTGTTAGTCTATGAATAACATTTGCTAGTACAGTAGCTGCTAACATGGCGGATTTCTACGGCAACGGTGGCTATATTCCCGAACTCTATATCACATATCAGTTATTCCTATTAGATATCAGTTGTTTACATTGGTTACGCTTGAATAATGGCAATGGTAAACCACTGTGAAGGCTAGAAAATACTTCAAAGTACATAGAAAGCTTGTCACTGGATGAGCGGCCGCTAAGGTGGGGTTATCCTTATCGTAAATAAGGCCTAAAAGATTATGTTTATACACACTTATTTTATGTTATGTCAATGACCATTTCTTTGCAAATAAAAAATAATCTTACCAGATATAAACTGAGCACCACAAATGCGTGTATCCTTGATCTCAATTTCGGACCATTTGGCTCGTTTGTCTCGTTTATTCTTCTGAAAAGCCTGTGACCAATTAAGTCCTGGGTTTGTGCAATCACAAGGCAAAACATGCCATTGTGTTACTTTAAATACAAAAACAAACGCGTGCCAATCGCGACCCGATGCCCGTACAATGCAGTATAGAGCATCGCAGTCCCGTCTGTACACACACGCGCCTCGGTGCCGGAAGTAATAATCCCATTCAAATATTGCATAGACTTTTCGAAAAAAGTATCAAATGTTTAAAAGAACGATAGCTAGTCAGCTATGGAGACTTATGGGCATAAAACACACAATAATAAATAAAAATTGTATCCAAAACTTTATAAACCAAAAAGTTATAAAAATATTTCGCCCTGTTTTCAAGTATTGGGTATTTTCTTGCTTGTAAAATATCTGCGCTATGGCTAGCAGTTAGCACGTAGCTGATTAGCCTTCGTCGTGCTTTTAAACTCGCACAATTAGAATTTTTCGAAAAGTCTATGCAATTTTTGAATGGGATTATGCGTACAGACGAGCTTGTGGGCGGGACTACAATGCTGTATTCCAGTTGCTGAGCCTCCGCCGTGCACGTGCATACACCTGCATAAGTCACATGAAATGGCTCCATTACGATGAGCTGAGTGGGTGAAGCCCGGCCTAGTACTCGTCTTCCATTAGCGAGTCATGTGACGTGTCACACGGGCGGCAGCAATGACAGGAAGCATGTGTTGAAAAAAATTAAAAAGTGCTGAACACGGCATCTACGAAATCCATGTTTGTTTTGTCGAAGATGCAGCTACTGACTGTCGTCATCCCTACACAGGGTAAATGGTCACATTTATATAGCGCTTTTCTACCTGCTTTAGGCACTCAAAGCACTTTTACATCAAGGAACCCATTCACACTCTCATTCATACACCAGTGTACGCAGACACTGGAGGCAAGGTGGGTGAAGTGTCTTGCCCAAGGACACAACGACAGTGTGCGCCTGCGGGGATCGAACCGCTAACCCTCCGATTACAAGACGACCCGCTCTACTACTTGTGCCACCGTCCCCAGCCACACAGCATGTCATTGGTCCAAACCACTGCTTATGATGAGACACCATCAAGGCCTGTTACATCACCCAGAGGTGAAGGAGTGTCGTGGGGCTGTCCTCCTGTGAACCCACCACCTGCAGGAGGAGCAGTGTGATCCCCCACGACCCGGCAACGGATAAGAGGAAGAAGATGGATGATACTAACCATCGTAAAAGTGCATTTAAAATACATTTTCTGTGTCTAGCTGGACCTTAAGGAGCATGTTTTTGCATTGCCCGCGGCGGTATAGTTCAAAATGTTACAGGGTGCATCGTTACCTTAAAAACTATTGTATATTGACAAGCTGCAAGGATGGTATTCATCATATGACACAAACACATTTTTCACTAAAACATAGTTAACACAATTATACTTTATTAGCTCAAGTTTTCACCTAGTTTTCCCTGGTTTGACTTTTTTTGTGATGTTTATTTTTTCATATGGACACAGGAAGTGGTTTACGTACAGGTACACAATTCAACTGTTGCTGTACCAACCATATTAAAGCAATGAGTCAGAATGCGATGAACTTTACTTCTATCTAGTTCATCACCTTAAAAATTAACCCTTTTCCCCAAACCTTTCTTCATTAAATTGCCATTTCATTGAAGTAAAACTGACATTAGTACTTTCCATAGATGTTATCCAGAAATACAGAAGGATTATGCACTTTAAGCAACTAACATGTCACAAAAATCAGCTGCTGTTTTTGCAGTGGGTGAAAGAGGATGTTTATTTATCATTATTCCATGTTTATGTTTCATGTTGCACGAGAACACAGAAGAACATTCCTAGTGTGTGATTCTCTCTGATTCTGATGTTACATGTTGAACTTAGAAAAAAGCTAAATCAAAGCAACACATCCACAGAGACAAGTTGGTGAAGTTGGTGATTTCCACTTTCCAGCCAAAATTACACGCTCACAGTAAAGACGTTTTTCTGAGGCAACATGTAACTAAATAAATGGTTGAGTTTGAAGGAAAGTTATACATCTCTTACGCAAATCCTCTCCTCCCAGTGTACTGTGCCTTTGAGCTTTTGTGCTGTCCTTACCTCATGCTCCAGCGCCGTCTCTTTGCACATTCGTGTTTTTTTAAATTGTCCAATTCCACGGTGTTTGTGCGGCTAATTTTATCGGTGGCGTTTTGGCGAGGGGCCGCATTGCCATGGCACCTGTGGAGTCGTCTCCCGCCGCCGCCACCACATGAGGTTAAGATTCTGACGGAGCGGAGAGAAAAAACATGGGCAAGTGTTTGAAACTGGGCTAAACGAGGACAACATTAATGGTAAAGTTGGTGTGAACTAGGACTAAAGTAGCCTGGTCTTACCATACCCTCGTACTCATTTCGTACAGAGGGTCTGGATCTTCCCAATTGAGCTCCGTTATCAGGTGGGAGGGGTCAACTCAACTTAAAGTTCGAAAAGATTGGATCTGATTTTACCCAATCGCTAGCCTGGCTTTAGCCATCCGCATTATCATTTCCTGCGTATGCCGACGTCACCTAAAACATCCGCCTCCCCCGCTCGCTGAATGGAGTAGTGTATAACTGT
>OMNZ01109240.1:16885-86386 GCA_900303255.1 Lesueurigobius sanzi | reverse complement strand
CATGAAATTTACAAAAATGCTTAAAATTTAGAAGCAGTGTTATTTCCACAAATGTCTGAGTTTACAATTTACCAAAGGACAAAACAAATTTCATTCCAGTTAAAATCAGGTATCGTGCGTTTAACCTCAATTGAGTCAAATGCTTTTCATAGTATGAAGATCATATAGCTTTATACTAAGAGATAAGATAAGACTTTATCTCAAATCATACTTTTCAGACAAGTCTTAAATGGCAGTTCCTGAATGTGTGCTTCTGTTCATCACAGGCACAAAGCGGGACAGCAAACTGGACAACCGTCTGTACATCAACCTGCCCCCGCACAGACAGGAAGAGATCGAGGGCCTGCTGCTGGAGGGGGGTCCCGGCTGGAGACAGCTGGGGGTGGCCCTGGGGTACGAGTGTGAGCAGTTGGAGCTGTTTGGACGAGGAGAGGCTCCTGCTCACACTCTTCTCTCTAACTGGGGCCAGAGGGAGGGCTCCACTCTGGGACACCTGAGCTCTGCCCTGTCCCGCATTGAGCGACCCGATGTGGTCAGCACCCTCATGTCACCCTCACAGGGAGTTTCTGTGGTCTGACCAAACTGTGGGCAGCAGAGACTGGACTGAACTGACAGGATGCACTCTTTGCCCCTGTCACTAAAGAGATCACCACAGAATCTGCTCTGAAAGACACTGCAGCTGTAAACATTGTACATGGTACGTCTGAGATCAGGGAACATGCAGCTGGACCAGGTCACTGCGCTGTTCTTTTGTCTCAGCGTCTGAGCAGCTGATACATAAACCTGGTCAGAGCCATGTTCTTCCACAGGACGCTCTCAGCAGCACGTACAGAGTACGTCGATAATGGGAACATGCACTGTGCCGAGGACCGGGAACAGAGATGTTGCATGATTCAGTTTATTGTGATGTGAACAGTAATCACTTTTATTCCATGTCTGCCTTACGCTTTTGTAGCAAATAACCGTAAATGGCTAGCCTTGTTTTATGAGCCACATCCCATAAACCACTGTGGTAGTGCAGTTTTATTTTCCCCAAACCTCTTTTCCTTTGTTCAACTTCTCTGTGTTTGCCTTTCACACACTGCAAACCAGTGAAACATAGACTTGATGCTGTTTCTATTGAAGCCATTGGTTTGAAAATCACTGATTCTTTACATTTCAGGTTTTCACATTTTCTTAAAGTGTGTGCCTGATAAATAGCTCTTTGTAAATAATATGAATTATGAATGGGATTTGTATTGTTTTGTCTCTGATGTGTGTGAACAATTAAAATTTGTCTGTTGTTACATTAAACACACAGCTCGTGTATTTACACACCTATTTTTGTAACAAATAAAAACACAAGAAAAAGACAATCTAACAAAGTATCTTGTCCTTTACTTTGTAATTATGTCCAAGATGAGTGTAGACATGTAACGGACTTGGGAAGTATTGACAAACCTGAATAAATGGAAGAAAGGCATTTTTTTCAAGCATAAAAACCAAATCAACAAAACCAATGAAGGAATTACTACTCCAGTTTAATGTACTGAAAGGTGATTATGCATACATTGTTTAAAATATTAATATTAAGTTAAGAAGCATATTCCTGCATGGACATTATGCATTTAACTCTGTAGTTCATGTACTGTTTTAACTTGTATTGGCCGAATGGGGACTATCTCCCACTGTCCATCCTCTGGTCTGGTCTGACTTCGCTGGGCCGATGATCTTTCTCTGCCTGTGGATTTTAAGTGGGAGCAGGCCTTCTGCATGGCCCGGGGCGAGCGCTAGATGCCGTCACACACTCCAGACGGGACTGCTTAACTGCGGTTTGGATCGCGCAAAGCATGTGGCTGAGGAATGCGCGCTCACAGCTTGTATAAGGAGGGGTAAGGGTGCACAGTTGGGCTGCTGTAGCTCCTCTCTGTTCAAACGTCTTCAATAAAGCCCAAGATTAAGCTGATTTGACTTCATGTTTTTCTATTGTTCATTAAAAACACCGACCTACCAGAGTTGTTTTATTCATTCATCCATCCACGTGTTCATTTGTTGAGCGCCTTGAGATAAGGCCATGTGCTTTCATGACAAAGAAAAAACATTGTAAACTAATAAGTCGCAGCTCATCTGTGTTTGTGAAAGTCCATACAGCTTTACTGGACACATTTGGACTGTTTCAGCCCTCAAATTGTATTCACTAGAACTAAATAGTTGAAGAAAATCCAAATAAACACTGACCAGCAATTGGCTTTTTGTGTAAATTGTATCCTTTAATGAACGCAGTTGATCAGTGGTTCTCAACTGGTTTCGTGGGCTAATGCAGTGGTTCCTAAAGTGGGGGTCACGAGGCCCTAACCTGAGTGTCCCCAGATGAATTCAAGATGAAAAAGAAAGACAAAATAACAATGTTTGTTAATATAATATTTACAAGATATATTGTGAATTGGGAACAAATAATAAAATAAACTAAATTAAAATACAATAATACATATACTTTTAATGTTTTTCCTGAACCCCTGGGCTAATGAAGCAAATTCATGCTAGCATTTGGAGCGCCGCCATGAGGTTTTTGGGAAATTTTGGAAATTCCATATTAAGGTATGTGCGAGTTAGCGTCTCTTTTAATGTTGAAAATGTTAAAAGACAAATAGACAGGACGGTGTGTGTGGTAAGACAAGCACACGAGGGCCATATTAACAACACTATTTCCAATAATGAGTTAAAGAGGGGCCAGGAAGTTTACATACAAGTCAATGGGCACTTCCGGCTCCTGAAATCATTCCCTGTATGCTAGCCAATTAGCTCTTCATTAATATATTATACACTATGGTTGGGACCCACAATTACTCTTGGATGATAAGTCACGACCCAAATAGCAATTTAATATTTTAAACGTTGAATAAGACTAAAACTGAAATCATTAATAAAAAAATAGTCCTTTTGAAAGAATTATTAGAAAATACATAACACACTGCAAAAAGTCATTGAGAAATAAGTTTTTAAATTTAAGTATATTTTCCCTCGATTGGAGACGATAAGTTAAAGAAATCTGTCAGTGGAACTGGAAGTATTTTTACAGTCTTGTTTCTCATTTTAACTGTGAAAATACTCCATTGGCAGATTTTTTTACTTGACAAGTCATAATTTCAGTCATTTTAATGCTTCTGCGACCCACCAGTTGAGAACCACTGCTCTAGATCAACCCTCCTTGCATGGGGGCCCCATCTCTGTTCGCTTGGCTCCTCTAAGCCTCTACTCCTCTGCTGTCGAATAACCCACTAAGAGGAGTATGCCGATAGAAAAAGAAAAAACGTTTCCACTCTCCTCAGAGGGAGCGATTTATAGCTGAGGAAGACGAGTGAACAGAAACGGGACTTGCCCCCTTACGCGATGGACTTTTCGCCATGTGCATCCTCATTAGTGGAGAAAAATGTTCTAAAATGGGACTGGGTGTGTACTGAGCAGTTAATCACATCACAGGCTTTATGAAGTTATGTTCAGGCAGGCGCCGCTGCACAAGACATCCCAAGAACTGTTCACGGAAGGCGTAGGTTTACAAAAAGGTTTATTATCTTTAAAATGTTTGTACACTCAGTATGACAATGTGCTTACTCAATAATTACAGTAGAATAGGATGAAACATATTATTTTGTACAAAAAAATATAACAAAAACATAAGAAAATCTCCCTGGTTGCTGAAACAAAATAAGCAGTGAGTCAGTAGGGTTTTGAGGGGACTGCATCAGGAGTTAGGCTGGTGAGAGAGAGTGCACAAGCTCTCCCATGTACAGCTTTGGTAACTTTACATTTTCACTATTTACATTAGGCCTGTTAACCATGAAGGACCGTCCTTACTAAGTGACTGCTTCTTTTTTCTTTTGCATTCCCAAAACTATTTTTCGGTATATTAACAAAAACAAGTCTTTTATAAACTGCAGTTGATCAATGACTTAGATGTAAAAATGGAACTATTGAACAGTAACATGAATTAGTTTGAATTGATTTAGAAAAATAACTTATAATAGCAGCCAGACTTTTACCTCGGACCAGCTCTTACTGTGAAAGTAAATTGAACACAGAGGATGTTCACAAACTGTTAAAACGGCACCTGTAATTCTCTCATGTCGGACAAGGACCCACGCAGAAAAGAGATGAAGTAGACGATGGCGGCACATAAAGCATTTAAACCCAGCTCCCATTATATTACATACAGATAAAAGACACACTGGTTGCTAATTGATTCCTAGTAAAACCTGTGACCCCAGTGGAGATACATGGAGCGAGACACCACTCTCACTTCAGTTTGTGTAATGCATTAATAAAATGACTACTCCACAAAGGAGTGGATATGAAGGCAGGGGTAAAGATGTGGAAGCCTGGACCTCCACAGCCCGCTTAAAAGCAGCACCAGCAAAAGAGCCAGTAGAAGAGCACTCAAATGGAAAAGGGTTAGCTAACAATACTCTAAATGATCCTCATAGGAATCCCAAAGCCGATGCGTGGGAGTCATCCATAATTTGGGCTAGGCAAGTTTAAAATAAAATTTTGCTCCTTTTTGAAAGAAAATGCTAAAACAGTGAAAGCAGACAGTCTGTAGCACCTTTCAGGGTCACCTTTGCAAACGCTGTGTCAGTCAATCTCATGAAAGGCTCTTCGAAACTCCAGAGAGCCTCTTGGCAGCAGTGCAATATTTAGTGACAGATTTGTATTAAAAAATGTTACCGTTCTGGCCCACACCGTGTGGGCTGGCGGTGTGACAAGGCTTGTCCCACTAGTACATCTCTGTGTCCTCCTTGGGCCGGTAGACGGAGCCAAACCTCTGCATATATTTCTTTATGTACTCCTTGGTCTTGTGCTTCACATTTTCATTACACTCCAGGTCTTCAGGATTCTTGCACGCCTTCAGTTCCTTATTCATTACTCCATGAGTTAACTAAAAGATATAAAAGACAAATGCTTTTAATGGAAATACCATTTGAAACCATCTGGTACTGGATATAACATTGACACCAACAGTGTGCCTCATTTCCGTTTAGTGAGTTGTTTAATTTGTTCATATATCAACAGTGTCTCTGTTAATTGTTAATATCGTCATTGTTCTGGTATGTCTGAGTGGTACAAATCTCGTATAATCTTTGCCTGAGGACATGTTTTTCTTAGTGAGAAGAGTGTAGAGGTGTTGTCACATAGAAGACACTTACTTTTCTTGCCAGATGTTTAAAGTCTTCGGTGTTGACGATGCGTCCCAGTTTACAGTCCGGCTTCCGATAAGGATTTAGACATTGTACAATAAACATTGACATCTAATAAGCACAACAGATGCACGACATCAGCATACAAACATTCTCGTTCACAATCACAATCATAATGTGATAGCTCACCTCTTTGCGAAATGACTCTTTACTTTTTTTGGCCAATTCACTAGATGTGTCGGCTTCAGCCGTCTTTGTCGAAAACTGAGGGGGAAAATAAAAGTTATTTTAAAAAGCTGTTGCTGTTTGGTCTTCGCCAGTTTCACTCACTGAGTCAGAGACCGTCACACATTTACCTTTTTTTCTTTTCTTTTTTTTAACACAAGCAAGGCATCAACTACTGTTGCCATCTTATCTCATATAATTTTCTAACTATTTATATTGGCAAAAACACCAGTTTAGAAATGTGTAAAAGCCCACCTTAGATGGATTTTCATCATAGGTTGGTGTTCCCAGGTCCATTTCAGAATCGTGGTCCACAGTCGTGCTTTCAGTGGTCCCATCCCACGTTGGAGGGTCCCACTGTGTTTGCCTTAAACAGAAAAGATCTGTTAGTTAACGGTTTGTTCACTTAAACGCCAATAGCCTAATTTGTCATGTTTTCTATCCGCAAAAAATGAAGCGTGATAATTTTTGTATTCCTAACATTCAGATTATTTGTGGGGATGACTTTATGAGCAGAATGCCCCGGTAATGTGTACAATATGAGCCTCCACCAGGCACTTGTTTATAGCATTGCTGCCATTTCCAGCAATACGATTTCTCATAATACACAATCTGCAAAGTGGTCCCTTTTCTATTTATTTATTGAACACGGACAGTGCACATTAATTAAAATCTTATTCAAACAACAAGAACATGCCAAATTATAGCCACCAGGCTATTTTACATTTGTAGTCTCTAAGCAAACCAAATCTGCACAATATACTGCAGGGTGAAAAGAGGATTCACTCTACTATGTTCAAGAAAAATAGCAAAAGCTCCTTT
The DNA here is from genome assembly GCA_900303255.1 of Lesueurigobius sanzi. NCBI lineage: Eukaryota > Metazoa > Chordata > Actinopteri > Gobiiformes > Gobiidae > Lesueurigobius > Lesueurigobius sanzi. Next base: position 80,168 of record OMNZ01109240.1, on the reverse strand, counting down.
AATTTAATTGGAGACCCAAAAACTAAAGACTTTGCAAAATAATGCCAACCTTGTGACAATATGATAGTAGTAGATCTTTCCCTCTGGATCACGAGCCACTTTCCAGTTTGGAGGTAGAACAATAGTCTTGGCTTTAGGTGGAGAGGGGGGAGGCAGGTCATTGGGTACGATCACCTCCTGAAAAGGAAATTTATCACAGTAGATAAAAAAGTACTCAAAAGAAAAATAATAATCCAAATATGCAAATGTATATGTTTTACCTGGGTTTGGGAGGTGACAATAGTGGTCACAGTGCCCCCTTGCTGCACTACCACCCCCTGCTGGCCGGGATAGACAGGCTGACTGTGCAGGTAGTTGCCAGCAGGATCAGTGTACGCCTTCAGAAAAACAAGATATTTTATTGGTATACCTGTGAACTACCTAACTGAACGACTACTATCAGAGAGACGCCCACCTGTATGACTGGAGTGCTGCCTTGGGGGTAGGCTGTGGGGATGCTGTAGATGGTTTGGCAGGGCTGCCCCTGATAGTAGATGGCAGTCTGAGCCTGAGGTTGAGCTGGAGCAGTGGTGTACTGCTGCGCTGCAGTTTGGACTGTGACTGCCTGCTGCGTATTAGGGTCCCACAGAGTAGTGTAGCTCTGCCCCTGTACCTGAGGGGCTGCGGGGGCTGGTACAGAGAGCATGGCAACCCCTGTGTCCTGGGGTGCAGGGGGCTGGGTATACTGCTGGGAAGCACCAGGGGTGAGGTCCCCGGTGCTGATCTGCTGAGGGATACTGGTCACTGGAGTGGCCTGGGAGGTAGAGGACGGAGAGGAGAGTCCTAGCGGAGGGGTTTGTTCATAAGTCATACCTGCGTCAACTGGGGGCGTGGGCAGCAGAACCTTGCCAGCATTGGGATTGGTTGGGTCTAGAAAACCCTGGAGGGGATATCCTTGAGGATATGTAATAAAAGCAGAGCTAGCGGCATAAGCCAGAGCTGGGTCATAAGCCAGATTCTGCAGCTGCTGCTGCTGAAGCTGCTGCTGTTTCTGGGCCTCTCGCTGAGCTACTTCCTGCTCAAACAGTTTCCTGCGCTCCTCAGTGGAAAGCTTGTTTCTCTCTTTTCCTCCAACACTCCTCGGGGTCTTGCTATTTACATTATCAAACCTAAAAAAAAAAAAAAAAAATCAATATTCAGTATCCAAAGTAATTGTGCACAGAGCATGTCTAGTGTTGTGACATTATTTCTCACCGCTCCTCAGTGCGCCGGCTGGTCCTTTCGTAAGACGAGGGAGGAGAAAGGGAGCGGCGCCTGCGCCTTTCACTGCTGCGAGGTGTTCTGTCTCTATCTCGCTCACGATCTCTGTCATAATCCCTGTCCCTGTCCCGCTCCTTTTCTCGCTCTCGTTCTCTGCTTGCTGAAGCAGGACGAGTTGTGTCCCGATCTCGACTGCGATCTGTTGAGAAAATACAGCATGTTGATGTAAAAGATAACCTATCCAAAATTAAGCGTGTCCACCATCTTACCTTCTTTTTCCACCTCTTTTTGGGTATTCTTTTTTGGTATTCTGTAAACCTCCTAAATGCAAAAATATTTTAAAGTGGAAAAACAGTAGGATTGTGTAAACATTTGTGCAGATTGATGGATTTCAACTAACCTTCAGATCTTTCCAACTCTCCAGGAGCCTGGCCGCCATACCACTGATGTCTAAAGAGCTGAGCGGCGGCTCCTGACTTTTTTCACTTTCCACATCAGAGAGGCCATCCTCGTCGTCCTGGGAAGGTGTCCCAACAACAGAAGGCTCCACTGAGGTGGCTGCTGAGGGCACACTGACCTCAGGAGCATCAGAACTCACAGCAACGTCAACAGCTGATTCAGTTGGCTGCTCAGTGCTAGTTTTGTCTGATTCTTGCGTCTCTGCCTGAATCTCCACCGACTCCGGGGCAGAGTCGTTCAGGGCAGGCTCAGTTTGGCTGGGGACAGTCTCAGGAATCTCAGTAGTCTCAGTTTGGGCAAGACCAGTGGAAGCAGATGCCTCTCCCTCGGGCGACTGACTTTGGGGATCATCATCTTTGACACCATGTTGCCCAGTCACCTCAGTCTCCTCTGTGGTTACCTCAAGTTCATTCTCACACTTCTCTTCTTTATTTGTCTCATTTTCTCCAGTGCTCTCCTTAATCTCAGACTCACTTGTGTCATCACTGGCCACAACTTCTTCAGTCTCCAAAACCATGTCTGTGTTGTCATGGTCATTTAAGGATTTAGACTCTTTTTCAATATTTATCTTTTCATTCGACTCCTCCTCTCTCTCCTCTTGTATCTTGTTCTCTGTTTCCATTACAAGTTCTTCAGGCTCCACCTCTGGTTCAGCTTTGGTTTCCGCATCTGGTTCAGCTTTAGTCCCCACCTCTTGCTCGGGTTTGGTCTCTGGGGCCTCAGACAATCCCACTCGTGAAGATTCATCGTCATCTTCATCTTCATCCTCATCATCTTCTTTCCCATCGGACGCTTTGCTGGCATCGGAAAGAGCACTGTCCAAACTGTTCTCACTAATGATTTTTAGGCGGCGGAACACCGAGGGTTTGGATGTGTCGTTGTCCATGTCTGTTCCCGCTCGTGTGCTGGTCCCGTCGGGGATGTTGAGGGGAGTTTGGGCTCGGGACGTGTTCTCACTGCTGTAGCCGTCATTCTCTGTGGGCTGAGGGCACGTCTGTGCCCAGCGCTGGATCAGAGTCAATACTTTGCTCTCTTCCAACATGTTCTTAGTAGAAATAGGTAGCACAGCCAAAGTCTTTAAAGTCTGCAAAATTATTAAAAACATATTTAAAACATAGTAGTGGGCCAATGTTCAATGTTTATATAAAAAGATAAAAGATTATTATTATAATTTTTTAAAGACAGATACACAAAAACAGGCGCACTACTGACAAACAAGGGAAGAAACAGATAAAAGGTAGCAAACAAAGGAAACTCCAGGGGAACAAAAAAATAACCAACAAAACATAATCAAGCAAAGATCACCGAGGTAGGTGTGCATGTGTATGCGCGCGCATGTGTGTCTTGTTCAAAAACATAATTAAGTAAATAATAATAACTCATGCTATACCTAATAATTATATTATATTGATTATTGCTACCATTGTCAACCGCATGATTAATAATTAATCAAAACTTCAATGTCATTGCATCACTGCTACCATCCGGAATATACTATAAAGCTATTTCTCCATTGTGAATTCAGTCACAAATTGTCTTTACATCAATGAGCTCTCAAAAAAAAAAAATGATTTTTTGACATAGAACATATAATCTTTGTTTTTGTGGGGTTTTATGTGTACTCAGGAGGATAAGTAATACTGCAGTACTAACAAACGATATCTGTAATAAAAGGTTGGCTGAATGACTAGGCTGCCTGGTAGCACAGTGGTTAGCGCTCGTACTTCATAGGGTTCGATCCCGGGCCAAGACAGGGCCTTTCTGTGTGGAGTTTGCATGTTCTCCTCATGTCTGCGTAGGTTTCCTCCGGGTGCTCTGTTTCCCCTACCTCTAAAAACATGTGCAATATGTTTTTGAGATTGTCAGTGCGAGTGTGGGACAACGGATGGAAATTAGCCCAAGGCTACAAACCGGAGTGCCGTGTTCACATGCATACTCATGTGCATGCTCTGTCCCAACCCAATAAACGAAACAATAACTAAGGGATTATCAAGAAACCTAGTGTAAAGCCCAGCGCAAACAGAGATACTTTGAAAAAAGAGCTGCCTTTCTATGAGAACGGATAGCGAGGATGCGGAGGCGCACAAAAAAGGTTTAGAGAAGCACAGACCTAGATTTTGCAGTGCCCATAACTGGAATTTGAAATATGGATATTGGACATTAAAAAATCCCAGTTTGGTAAAGATTTAAAATAACATACCTCTAACTGCAGCTTGATGTTATTGGTGCTGTTGCCTTTAGCTTCAGACAGTTCCACCATAAAGATCCAGAGCAAAGACAAGCCGTGATGATCAAGGAACTGCTTTAGGCAGGATGAATTCTGTGTGTCCTGTATTAAACAAAGATTCACTCTATCACTGCAATAGTCTTATTCTCATGAACAACGGTTGTCCGACTGTACTGTACCTGGATGAGTTTGAGACAGAGAAGTTTCTGCTCCAACGTTTCCACTCTGACCATTAACCTGCACAGAGCGACCACCTGCTTTTCATCATACAGGCCTTCCCCATTGTCCAGTAAAGCCTCAAGTTCTTCATCAACCTGAGACAGAAAAGACAAACCTTTACTATGCAGAACAAAGTTATAAAGTTATAATATTGGAAAACCAAAATATCACAATGTTCTATTCAACAGTGCACAAATAATTGAACTGACTGTGGTGAGAGCACTTTTCCGGTTGCGATCCTTCTTCATCTTGCCTCCAGCTGCTCGAACGCTAACTCGGTTTTCTCCGCCAAGGAAACCTCTGCAGCTGGGAGCCCCGCAGTAGCATTTCTGAGCTTCTTTGCTGAAAGGCCAGACAAAAACAATATTTTTAAACCGATAAAAATTCTCGGTTTTGTCATTTCTGTAGAGTATAAATGTTTGTGTACCCATATCTCTGGAACTGATAGTCAAAGGTGAGCTCTGTTCCTGCTGTAACTGCTTTAGTGGTGAAGAAACCAACACGAAGCTGCCCGTTGACTGTCCACTAGGGGGAAAAAATGATTTGAGTTATAAAACAGAAAAGGGATATTATTATTACCATTTTTGGCATCTGTACCTTCTGTGTCTCACAATTAGGCTCACAGCTGTGATTCATGAAGCGGGAACAGTTACCCTTAAGAGTAGCATCAATAATCTGGAAACAGATTCATCTTTATTAATATCTACAAAGAATGAAAATCTTTTTCACTGTCATGTTCAAGCTTACCTCATTATTCTTCAAAGACATGAAGTAGTAGTGGATGTTTTTCATGCGGGCATATTCCTTTACTCTCGCCTTAAACTCTTTATGATCCAAGACCTCCCCACAGTATTCCAAAACAAAAGTATTTCTGGGAAAAATAGAGGAAACAAAATATATACATTTTTAATCACAAATAGTTTATTTAGAGGTAGCGGGTGTAGGATTGTTTAATATTTTATAAACATTAACTACAGTTGTGCTCAAAGGTTTACATGTAAACATATGCATTTCATAGAATATGAATGATAACACAAAAACCTTTATTTCACTCAGGGTTAGTGGTAGTGTGAAGCCATTTATTGTCAAAAAACCTGTTTGTTTACACTTTTCAACTAGAAACTAGCAAAATCGATCAGTCCCTGACCAAAAGGGAAACAAAGATACATTTTTCAGAGTCCAATTTCATCAAAGTCCTGTATTTCAGCTGAAGTGAGTTTTTCTTTGCTCCTGAACAATTTTCCTGGCAGTTGTTGAAGGTCATGTAAACGTTAGATCAGGGACATTTGAGTAGTTTCTGTTTCATTATGATTTCAAAAGAGTAAACTTTTCATTGACAATAAATGGCTTCACACAACCACTAACCATGAGTGGAACAAAAGATTTTTGTGTTATCATTCATATTCTATGAAAAATGGCTAAAAGCTTAAAAGGGTATGTAAACTTATGAGCACAACTGTACACTGCCTTTTGTGAACCAGAAGAGTGGATATTCTGCCATTAATGTTTAACCATGTTGATGTAAAACTCACGCGGGCATATCTTTCGCCGCTCTTAGTCCCCAGCCTTTGTCCTCTGTAAGAATCACCTCAAAATCTCCATGTTGCTTCATCTGAAAACGGCGATTAGAGCAGTAAGCTCCATTTAGGCACCGGGACGAGCTGAAAAAAATTAGTTAAGAATCATTTAACATTTGTGAAGTAGTGTAATATTCTTGAGACAAAAAGATTAAAAAGCTAACATACCATTCTATCATGAGCAGACGGTTCAAGCAGTCCTCTCCACACGCCATGACCCCCTTTGAACGCTCCTCTCGGGACAACATTGGGCATTCACACTGCATCCTTTTTATGTCTCTGTGGGACTTACTCTTCTTTCTGTAAAATCATAAAACGTAAAATGTGATGTAACCCCCGGTATAAAACATTTGTGATGGACATGCAGAAAGCCAACTCACCTCTCAGTCAGATACATATTCTCTTCTATCAAGTCGAAATAAGGCGGCATCTTCTTATACTTGGAGAACTCTTTCCACTTGGAGGAATCTTGAAAGTCCCGTAATGTAAGTAACGGCAGCGGCACATCCGTTTTGCCTGATGCATCCTTTACAGTGTCCACACGGCGCTCCTTTCTGCCTGTGGGTCCCGCTTCTGCCTCATTGTCCGAGTCGGACTCCAACTCAGGACGCCTTTTCTTTGGTGGACCCCTAGATCTAAGGTGCTTTAAACTTTCCTCTTTAGCGGGCTCCGGTGCCGCTGACCCCCTGCTGTTACTGCTTATTTCATGCCCTTGTACGAAAGCTGACAACCCTTGGCAAAGAATAGGTTCACCGCATTTGCCTTCGGTGCAGACGCCATGGTCGTTTGTGAGAGAGTCGGGGTGAATTTCGCCCGAGTCCTGGCGCATTTGTGAAGAAGGGATCAAATCGGTAGGAGGGACATTGCATTGCATTTGCAAGTGGGAGATAGCTCCAGTCAATCTGCTGTCCATCATCTGCGCGCCATGGCTGCTATCAGGTTGTGGGCAAGTACTACTGGGTAGCTCTGCTTGAGCATAGTTCCAAAGAAGGTTGTATCCATTTTTGTCACTTAATGTATTTGCACTAGTAAATTGCTCTTGTGTGTAATGTGGAATCTTATTTCCGCTGCTAACATCATACGGTTGTTCTTGTGGAGCCATGAAATGACGACCTTCTAAGGCCGTCATGTGTACAGTTAAATATGACTGTAAACTCTCTGAGTGACTGGTGCTGTCAATCATGTTACTTTGAGATTGACACATTATATTGACTGAATCTCTAGCATGCCCCGGAGTTAGTGGGGTTTGAGAGGCTACATTTTCATTGCATAGCGTTACACTGGTTTTATCTCCGTCTTTGCCTGTGAGGGGGGATTTAGTTGGCGGCACCACAACCACCACAGAGTGAAGTTGCTTTATAGCCTCGCCACAATCCGAATCATATTCAGAATTGTTGTCGCTATCGCTGGCCTCACTGTGACCCATAAGTACATTTAAAAGAGCCTGTTTGCTCTTTTTGGCAGATTTTTCATCGTTTGAGATTCGAGGCTTATGCGTAACTTGTTCACTTCTGTGTTGAGACTCGACTGGTTTGGAATTTGCCTCTGTAGACGCACTTTGCTCCCTTCTGCATTCAGACTTGGAGGCTTCATCTAATTCATTCGTCTGCTCTGTGGTTATGGAGTATCTAGCTGCCTCTATATATGCATTTTCTTTTGTATATGCATCTTGCGGGTCTTCTGAAACATCCGTTTTGTTGGTAGCAATGTCTGTTTGAACATACAGCATTATCTCTGGATTGTTTGAATCCTCTGATGGACCCTGCCCAACAATATCCCATCGAGACCTCCGGTTAGCACTACTGTTCTTTTTAGAACCATCACTAGGTTCTTTACATGTCCAGTGAATTTCAGAGTCTGTAGGTAGTAAATCAAATGTAAGAGAAGAATTTGAGTCAAAAAGGTCGCTTTTAGCAGAGTTCTTACTCAGCTCGACATTTTGTGATTCTAAGTCGTTGACATCTCGTGCGACATCAATATTGGAGGGTTTTATAAACAGCTCTTGTGAGCAGTAAACAGGATTTATATTGCACTTCACAGCATTATTTTCACATGATGTTGAGATAGCATTTGGCATGGCTGTCTGATTATTTAACTGAGCAATGTTGCCGCTCTCATTCATTTCCAAGACCATGTCAACTGTATTCAGGTTTTCACTAACTTTTTCTGTTCCATTTTCAAGATCTGTTTGCTTAGACTCCATCGTTTCTCTTGAATTTATCTTACTAATATTGTGGCTCGCCTGTTCTTTCGTCTCTTTACATGATTCTACAGTGGAGACTGTTTTGTGTGGGCTGTGAAATGTGTCATTTGATTGTCTGTCCTGTGTCCAGTGTGAGTCTACTTTATCAGAAACAGAAGAAGGTGCATGTTTGGTGTCCGGCATATTTGTTTTGTGGGAACTTTTATACAGTTCATCTGACCGTGAGCGCTTGTCAGATGAGGACAATTTCTCTCTCTCTGATTCACTTATGCTTTTCTGATGCTTTTCTGATGAATGGGAGTGTGTGTTTGCACTGGACGAACTCGACTTACTACAGTTATCCGACCTTTGACTATGACTGGATCTATGATGGTCGGTAACAGACGAGCCCCTGTGCTGGGAATCAGAGTCCGACAGTCGTTTCGAAGACCGCTCTGGTTTATATGATGTTTTTTCCAACTCATAGGAGTCCGTTGATTTAGATGTGGACTTCACATGAGAAGAGGATCTAGACTCTTTAAATGAACTTGAATAGGCTGAGGACCTACTTGATTCACCTGTCCTTGTTCTTGCTTTTCGGCGGTCGTCCTCAGAATCCGAACTCTCTCGATTTCTATCATTGCGTGATCTGGAACCCCTTCTGTCTCTACGTGGAGAGGCCCTGTATGACCTTTTGTCCGAGTCATGATAATGTGAACGTTCAGAGTGGGAGCCTCTGTCTCCCCGGGATCTGTCCAGTCTGGAGTGAGATGAACTAGTCCGAGACCCTCGTGACTTTGACCGTGACCTTGACCGCGACCTTTTGCGATCAGATCTGGACGAGCGTGATGAGGGGTGTTTCGAATCACGCTCAGATTTAGAGTAACTAGAAGATCTTTCATAAGTGTCAGAGCGCTTTGAGGAACCTTTGTCTTTCTCCTCAGAGTGTGAACTAGAAGAATACTTTCTTTCTTCCTTTCTTCTACTGTTTGAACTTGACTGGCTTTTGGAGTCAGATGATTTTCGAGTGGAAGACTGGCCAGAATCTCCATCTGATTCAAATCCAGGAGGTGCACAGTCCGAATGACCCCTGGTTGTGCTTTTATGTCCCTTACTGTCTGAATCAGAGCGGCTAAAATAGACTCCATCTTTTCCTGAGGATGCAGCAAGTGTCTGAAGGATAGCAGTGATTCTTGATGATGCTACATTGTGGGCCTCTGTGTTTATTGTCTGAGAAGTTTGTTTTTCTCTTTGTGATTCATCTTCTACTTCAGATGATGGTTGTTCATCAGTCACAGAAACATTAAGGATATGCTTCTTAAAATGCAGTTTAGTAGGAGAAACTGTTGTTTGAGAAGATGAACGTGTCCTAGAATTTAGTACAATTGATGCAGACTTTTGCTCAGATTTGGTGTCTGCATTGTGCCCTTTACCAGAACTTGACTGAGCTGCAGCAGTTGAAGGCTCTCCTCCAGACTTTTCAGGGCTGGATGAAACGAAGAACAGACTCTGCAAAGGTTTCTTGGTCTGTGCGAAACTGAAGGACACTTTCTGACGACTCTGATCTTCTAGGTTGACCTTCATCTTGGTTCCTTTAGGCAACAGATAGCTGGACAATAGAACTCTGGGAGACAGGCTACTGATTAAGGCTGCTTGGGAGAGGCCCTCCACCTTAACCTAGAATGAGAAAAAAATTGTTCTAATACAACTGCATTTCAGAACTCGAACAACAAAAGTCACACCCACTAATTTAAAGACGCAACACTAACGGACGTACACTACTTTGTTTATTTGAAGACTTACTGCTGCACCACTTCCCTCTTCTCTGTGTTTTCAATTTAACACCAAAGGAACATAAGAGAAGGGGAAAGGAGAAGGGAAAAGAAATCAATCAATAGCAGTCCAACAACATATGCTGTACGCAAGTAAATGTCAATACATAGTTTGTAAAAAAAAACAAGGAAGAAACATCAGCTGAAATGGAATTCAACTTTACTTTTGTCACTCCAACAGACTCATAAAACGTTATTCAGAAATATGAAACCATCAAGTCATTTGAATAATTGATCTGTGCAGTAAGGAAAGGAAAATCAGAAATAGATGGGAAAAAAATTAATAGAGTATATAATATAGTTAAGTTAATGGTATAAAATTGTATTATGTGATCTCACATTTTGGAGACCGTTGGACCGTTTTTGGTCACAGATGTATTTTCCGACTTTCTCCCTATCTCTCTTGCTCCTGTTGGTCGGCCTCCATGTGCATGAATAAATCAATAAATCGAAATTGTGATCTTGCATATGATTTTTTTTGCCATGTCTTCCACCCTAATAGAAAACTGTATTGGAATACATTTCTTACATGCATTAAAGTAGTGCACCTTCATAGATGTACTGTCAAATAAAACATGCAAGATTGCACCCAAAACAAAATCTAATCCAATCAAACATAAAATAAAGAGGATGTTTACAAACATTACTATTACGTTACTATCACCCTACAAGGACTACATTTTGCGGACACAATATTACCAATTAATTACAACTGCAACATCACATGTTCTTGAAATAATAAGAACTACTTACTTAAATACTTAAATATATAATTTTATTTCTAGATTGAAGTGAGTAGGATAATACGTCTAGATTTGCTCACTTACATTTCATGAGCATTTAAGAATGTCAGTCTGCCAGTCAGCACCTTTAATCAATGATTTTGCCAATAGTGACTACACATCTGAGCATTTTTCAATAGCACATGAAGCAGATGCAGAAGCATAGAAACATTGTTTTATGGTAATATGTGAACTACCTGATTTCAGGGTTGAGAAGTGCGTCCATTGAGAAACCCTTGGAGGTGTGGTGGTCATGAAAACTCCAACTCAGACAAAATGGGGTTCCAAAGTGACGCCACACCTGGTCAGAAAAAAGGATCGTACAAAATCTTCAGTCATAGTAGAACAAGAACATAAATCACACAGACGGACCTTCCTGAAACTGCTTTCTGGTCAGTAGTTTCTAGGTCTTTAGTGTAGTAGTTAATGTTTGTATTGCAGCAGTAGCATTCCAAATACAGTTTCATTCGTATACATTTGTATGGGCTCTTGATCCGGAGTGTGAAAAACCTGTCATGCAGACATGTGTCATTGTAAACAAGTAATAAATACGGTAAGCTCCAAAGCGGGGCCTTAATGCAATTCGGTGTGCGTGGGAATGGGCAAAATGGCCTGTGTGAGAATGCATCCAAAACATGGCCTTAAAACTCGTCAATTTGACAAATTGGACAATTGGTTTAATACGGATATGGCTAATGTTAAATGCCATATTTATGCAAGTAAATAATTATTGGTCTGACAAGGTAGAGAGACCAAATTATCAAATAGGCCCATTTTAGGTAACTACGATAAATACAACAAGCTTTGATCGTTTACAAAAGCAGCGGAGTGCCATCTTTAAAGGCCGTAGCTATGTGGGTATACATTAATAAATAAAGCAATGCAGCACAACAATTGGTATAATTTTATGATATAAATATTGAGCTCCCGTGCACATTTATTTAATTTTGTTTGGCAATCATACACTGAGCACGGAACAGAGAAGCTCGATTAGCAATAGCTTGGATGGCTAACAACTAGCTCATCCGCTCGCTCGATGCACAGTACAGACTATCTTAGCGTAGCTGCATTTATTTGTTACCCACAAATAATACATTTACATGTTAGGACTCTTGAGGTTGTTTGTAACAGTCGTGAGATAATCATTCATATGTATATTTTAAGATTTTGATTCCTCGGCTTCACAAACCAGACGTGTTTTGTCCTGTAAAGAAGACAAACACAGGAATAATAACATAATACGAACTCTACTTACGTTAGCAAAACGTCGTGTTCGCAGTTTCCCTCCATCTTAAGCGATATAACTAACAATAACCGACTGAAAACATCAGGCTCATACAAGCGGATGTCAAATCCACCCGAACAGAAGGAAATGGTGCACGGTTCCCATGGCTCCTCCGCGGCGAGTGCGCCCCGACTTCAGCATGGACCTGCGTGGAACCAGCATGAATAGTTCAATCGCTGTCATGTAAAAGATGATTCGTTATTTTAACTAGTCGATGGCCATACAAGACATCATCTTAATTAACCAAAATGTTCTTCTATCCAAAGGCAAATATATAGCAGCATTCATGAAAATTAATTGTAGTAAATCGTGCTGGTACCTGAAAGCACCATGGTCAGTTATCACGTGACACATAGGCTAATCTCGTTTGCTAATATATGTAATATTATGTACATATAAGTTGAATGCACTAAAAGCGAAATTGAATTCAACAACTATTTTGTATCTGTGTATTGCCTTTGTTATAATTTACTCACAATAATGAATCTTACTGGTTTCCGTAAACAGTGACATATGCGCATATCTCCGTCCCGCACGAGGGCGGTAGTATCTCTTCCCACCCATGGAACTACAACCGCGCAACCGAACCCAGAGAATTATCGAACGAGCCAGACACGACCCATCAAGAGCTCTTTGCGGCTCATTTGCTTCGTTTTTTGTTATTTACTGGCCGATACATTGGTTGGAATCCTTTGTTTGACTTCTAGTAAGTGGAGCTGTTGAGGTCTAGACTGGATTTTGACGCAGCGCTCTGTTGAAATAGGTTTCTTCGTTTTCACTGAAACGACTTCTAAGGTGTTAGCAATTAGCAACTGTTAGCGGCTTTGGGGCCTACAAGATACAATTACTCTCCAAAGGTGATTTGCCGATGGTGCTAATGTTATAGTAGTTTAATCGGCCTCGGTTGTGTTGTATAGAGGTTGATGTAGACCTGTGATGGCAAATTTACTGGTGGTGTACTTGGGCCTTTCGCAAACGAAACTGACATGAAACAATCATGGATGCGGTGCGGAAGTTTTTGAGCAGAGTGGATGACGTGTGGCTTTTTTGTTTGCATCCCTCAAGAGGACCAACAAATATACCTTGACATTAATAAAGATGAAAATGCCACTTGGAAACGAATAAGACGTTGGCAGTTTTTTGGTTTGTGTGATGGAGGTTTGACGCATTTCTTTCTGCTGAGCAGAATAAATGGGGAATTTGGGATTCTTATGACCAGACTGCAAAACTGACCAACACTCTTTCGCCGGTCCCAGATATTCTTATGCCTGATACATCAACCATTATTCACCAAAACAACTCTCAAGAAAGTCTCTTTTCCACCCCTGCAGCTGTGCCTAGTATCTTTGTGGCTTCTTTGCTGCCTGAGCCAGAAACCAACGTTTTCTGTTTAAGCATCTGCACTTGGTCTTCCAAGAGTCCTTGGCTTTCCAGATGTGAAACGAACATCTCTCAATATCTGCTTGGATAAAAATCCTAACTGTTTGGGTTGACTTTATATAGTATGATGGTTTTGAGTATTCTGTGATGGACTGAAAATTGTGGCTTTGGTTACTTGTTTTGTTTTTTTGGTATGTTTTGGCTTTATAGAATAGGACTGCATAGGGTGAACGGGGGTGAAGAACTGGGAGAGACATTCTGCAAATTGTTGGAGAAAGGGCTCCAATTCACATCGCTGAAGACAACACTGTTCGGCCATATGCTTTAACCACATTACTGGCTTCACAGAATTATGTATTGCTTTCTGACCATGAAATGGAATGAAGGTCTTGCTGTTTGACTGCTCATAGGGATATGTGCAACACATTTTATTCGAGCAGTTCATGTATTCTATTGTCATTTTGAAAGATGAACTGTTGTTGTGGCTTTCAGATTTGTGACTTAACCACTTATGGATCTGGAGTGGTTAGGTAGGTTTTGTTACTTGACACCACGATCAGATGTTGGAGGAAATAGCTTTCACTTGTTGTGTCCCAATATATGGACACATACTATTTTACTACTGCTGTTTGTGTGTTTTAATGCAATTGTTTCGCATGTTCCCCATTATACTGACGGTGTGATGCAGTTATTTCAGTTGTAGGCTAGCCAAAATGACAAATAAGTGTCAAACATAACATTTTTGGTTGTCTCTTTTACACTTCATAGTTAATTGTCAAATTAATATGAATATAAACATGATCTTGGAAAGTTTTCTCCACCGCTTTACCATTGGTGCAACTTGCAGTAGTAGAAAATGTCTCACAAATGTGCAGAAGGGTTTTTGTGTTCACTGGTGTGAGGAAAATGTGATGGAGCAGTTTCTCTTGTCACATCAACAGTGTTTGCTGTGGTTTGAAGCCTGTGTTTTTTGGTTGGGACTCTGTTAAGGCTGTGTTTGCATGGCTTTACTTAAAGATCTTCACTTGTTCTTCAACAAATTGGGCTGGGAAGCATTCAGCTTGTTTGTCACAGAAATGTTGTCTTTTATGTAGGTTGGTCTGTTTGTTGTAGTTATTTCTTAAGGAAGCCTATTAGCCTTTAGAGATTCTAGTTCTGGATGTGGGCTCAGTTTTGTGGGACTCAATTCTGTGTTTTGGAGAAGCTCCTTCATAATGTATGTTCTGTACTCTTTTTGTCTACAGGTGGTGTTATTTCTTGGGCTAGTATGGCTGTCGTCATCCGTTTACAGGGACTTTCGATATCTGCAGGTTCTCAGGACATTCGGAAGTTCTTCGGTGGCCTCAGAATTCCAGATGGTGGTGTGCATATTGTTGGTGGCCCGTTAGAAGAAGCGTTCATCATTTTTGGCTCGGATGACGATGCAAGAATTGCCATGACCAAATCCGGAAATTATATCAAAGGCTCACCTGTTAAATTGCTCCTGAGCAGTAAAACTGAAATGCAAAATATTCTGGAAAGAAGCTCTGTGAGTTTATTGGTAGACCAACGAAAAATTCCAAAAGAGAAACCAAGACCTATGGATATTGGTGCACTGAGGGGCCCTAGGCGTTCAGCAGTAGATGACATCGGTGGAAGGTCTTCTAGCAGATTGAGGCATTCCCCTATGCAGAAGAGGGCATCAGGCTTTAGTAAGGATGAAAGACAATTGCTGCTGCGTGGGATGCCCTTTGCAGCCACCGAAAGGGATGTGCGCAAGTTCTTTGCTGGTTTGATTGTGGATGAGGTGGTTCTTTTGCAAAACAATCGAGGACAAAACAATGGAAATGGTCTTGTGACATTTGCATCAAAGGAAGATTCAATCAATGGGCTGAAGAGACACAAAGAATACATTGGTGCAAGATTTGTGGAGATTTATACAATAAAAGAATGGCAACGGGTGTTTGGGGAGTTGCCAGAGGGCGTGGCTGTGCTTGGCATGTCTGATAGGCAGCAGAGATCACCCCAATCACAGTATGGAAGATCACGATCCCCTTTAGCCCGTGGACCCTCGCCTTCATCCAGTAGTGATTACTGTGTTCTTCTGGAAAATCTGTCTTATTCAGCAGAAAAACGTGATATAATGAAGTTTTTCAGCAGGGCAAGGCTCGAAAATGATCAGATCCTCTACCTGCTTGATGACAGTGGCTCAAGAACAAGATCTGCATTTGTTCTCTTCAAAAGTCTGCAGGATTACCGCAACGCCTTAGATCGTGACAACAAGATGATTGCTAATCGAAACATTGGTGTTCACTCAATCTCAAGAGAGAGAATGATCACTCTTTTGGAAGGTCAGAATCCTAAACTTCACTCCAGTGAGAAAAATTGCATCCATGTGAAGTTCAGTATATTTGATGTCAAGAAGGTTGAGGTTATGGATTTCTTTTGTTGGTATGAGCTATCTGAAAAGAATGTAATCCTCTTGCATGACGATGACGGAAATGGTCTTGGTGAGGCTCTGGTTTCATTTCAGACTGCAGAAGAGGCAATGGAAGCATTCTCGCTCAATGGAAAGAGATTTCTTGGGTCAGAGGTTCAGCTGCGAATCATTTCTCATTCAGAAATGCAGGACCTCATTAATCCATCATTTGGAACCAGATCAAGAGAAGATGGTCATTCAAACAGAAGCAGTAAACCATCCTATGACACTAACAAGGTGGACATTCTCTCAAATAGACCACTGCGAGACGAAGGCACTCGTGGCTCCAGAGATCTGAGTAGAGGTTCACACAGTGAAGACAGGGATGCTGCTCGTGGTGATTTAAGTCTCTCCGCTCATGATGGTCCTACTTGTATTAAGTTGGTTAACCTACCCTTTAATATAAAAGTGGAAGAAGTCTATGACTTTTGCTATGGCTATAAAATAATTCCTGGGTCTGTCTCACTGCAATATGACAAGCATGGGAAACATAAAGGCACTGCAACTGTTGTGTTTGAATCCCGCCAGGAGGCTCTTACAGCCATTGATGATTTAACTGGGAGATCTATTGGTCCCAGGAAAATTCAACTTGTATTTCTTTAAAATGACAACTTGTTTTGTGGTCTTGAAAATACTGTTCAATGGGATGCCCCCCACCCCCTTTTTTTCTTTTCTTTTTTTTTTTTTTTACATTCGGTGTGTTCTGCCATTGTTGACCAGTGTGCCATTTTGGACATACTTTTCATTTACAAGTGAATTTCTATTACATAAATTGTAATTCTAGATGTATGTAAATAAATACTTTTTGTTCCCCTGAAGCCTGTGAATTCTTAGCCCCCATAAACACAAAACCAAATCAGCTGCACATAGCTGTAGTTTGAGATTTAATTCATGAATGGGAGTAACTGCTAATTAAATGCATTTTATATATTAAAAAAATGTTTTTATGAAAAATATAACATAGTGGAAAGGGTTTTATAGTAATGTTTTTTACAGATTTAGCCCTTTTATTTTGACACTTAGAGCCCGGAAATTGTTTTTCTTTTTTTCCTACATATTTTTTGTCCTATTACGATTATATCGAAAATGTATGCCGCCCCCAGGAAACGATACATATAAAACTATTTAATATGACGATAAAAATAATAGGATTCAGATACTTTATTTTGACATTAACAGGAAGTACTTTCCGCTGGCTTGACCAGAAGCTTCTGCACCATCCGCATGTTCAACACAGGTGCTTGGTAAATGCTTGATAGCGTACACTTTTTACACTTTATTTATACCACATACCCACCATGGATGAATATATTTTCTTCTCATGAGAATTGTTAGCGTTTCTAACTTTTTGTGATGAAAGATTTTGTGCAAACATGTATAAAGTCGGATTTGAATGGTAAAAGACGTTAACGACCTGTTCAGATAATATTCATTGAGAATCTAATCTAATAGACTAACTTAATTACGGTATGAACAGGCTATATCTAGCTACACAACAACTGTGTCCAGGCCAGGGATGTCACTCACCATGCTTTTACAATCTTTGTCAAATCTGTTTAAATTAGGCATTAGGCTAATGTGTTACTCAGCGTTAGATCAAATCTTTGCGATGGCAACCAAAGCTCAGTTTAACAATCTGCTGTTCGAGCTAGTTACTTTCAGGCTAGATTTTTAGCTTTCTGATAAATTTGACTCAATTTTAGAACATTTACTGAAATTAGTTATATTGTTTTGATGAATGCATGTGTTGAATGTGTAGACCCAATATAAAAATGGAGGTTACTAGAAGAATAATCAGTTGCAAAAATCTGGAGCCTGCAAGACCGCTGCGACGGGTCTTCTACATTGGTGAGTATTACTTTCTTATGGAAAAACTTTGAAACTCCTGTCAACCAACGCCCTTACTTTTAGAGCCAGTGCCGTGTGCTCAATCACTGATCGAAGCATCAAGTCAAGAGGTAACTAATCTCATTTTTTTTCAGATTAGGAAATAGGGCCGAAACTAATCGATTATTGAATTTGTCAATTATTTTAGTAATCAATTAAAGGGACTACCATTTTTTTTTTTAGTAGTGGAATGAAATTAGTTTTTTTTCCTCCCTTAGTGTATTTCAAACTCAAACATTTGTGGAAATAATACTCTGCATCTAAATATAAAGCATTATTGTCAATTTCATGGTTTGCAGGCTGGTTTTCTAGCATTTCTGTGACTGACCCTAAAAAGTGACCCGGCCAGTTGTGGAATGGGATAGGAGAAATGTGTTAATAAAGTTAGGAATCATGTGTTTGGCCCCTATGGATTTTACTCGCTCCCTTCCATTATTTGTAATTTAATAAAATGATGAAATATTCAGCATGTGCAGTACCTTTAATCGTTTCTTGTATACAGACTCGGACAGAGCAAACATTACATTGTTTGTTTTTATATTCATTTTCCTCTTCCTCGCTGATATGAGATAAATTTACCCCCTACCTGAAATGGGGGGTAGTTTGAAGTCTTTACACTGGGCCCCCAGTTCAAAACCGCAGGCCTCCTGAATGCATTCAATTTAAACGTAAAAAATGTGATATAAGATTTATTTCAAACCAATAAACATAATTGTGAGTGTTTCCTGCAGTCCTTTCTAAGTCATGTTTGGCCATTTTTTTTTCAATTTAATTTGCTCAAATAATCTCTTATGGCTTACCCTCTGACCAGACAAAGCTCCCCAGGTTGGGAACCACTGATCTAATCAGAGCGGAGCCCGACAGGCGCAAAGCCATGGTTTTGCCTTTTATATTTATTTATTTCCAAACTGCATATGAAAGTACTGAATTCTAGAGCTTCAGAGCTTTCAACTGAGGAATGGCATGATTTCATATTGTGAAACTTGTACTCGGCATCTTACAGGCATTACCTTTAAGTTTACTCTATCCTCAATCCTCAAACACCCTCATTTTAGCTTCATGCGACAAAAAAAAGTACCATTTCCATTTTGCAGCCAAACGATTAATCGTGAAAATAATCGGCCAATTAATTGATTACCAAAATAATCGTTTGTTGCAGCCCTAATTAAAAAGTGGTTTGTGTCATGACTGTAATGTAATCTTTAGACAAACATTGCTATTGAGCAATTCTGCAGGATTGTCCATCTTCATAAAAAGAAACCGGGTATGAGTAAAATGACACATAAATGGAATTCTTATTCTATAAAAATACTTGTTTTCCAACTAACATTGTTATTCTTTTACTAGACAGGATCTCGTACACAAGGGACTTTTTAGTTGATCTTGCTACATGCCCCGAGTCCAGGAAGAGGCCAGAGTTTTTGCCGGAGCATCCCATTGTCTTGACAAATGCAGTAAGTTCAAACTAACTAAATTGTTAGATATTTTGTTTGTTACATACTATACATGTTTTACTAGAGAGACCCTGAGCACCTGCGGCCATTTGAACATTGGGACTGAATATGGAACAGATGCGAGTTGGCTCAAGGTGCAGTAAGATTATCTTACCGTTGCATACAATTTTATGGTCACCAAAATAATCTTGTGAACATACTGTTTTTCAGGATCTGAAAATGCTGGTCAAAAGTGGTTCGCCTAAAGAGCCTATTTTCAACATTTTCTCATCTCTCTTCTGTGTTATCCAAGAATTGCATGTCTTGTTATTTTGATTCATATTAGTTAGAAGTAGTCCCAACGTCTTAATGATAGTGTTTGTTTTGAGATAAACTACTGTGTTGTTGCAATGTGTGCTGAGTCGGTGTGTTTTTACTGTCCATACAGGTCTGCATGTTTAGGGCAGTCTCATTCTAGCAATTAGAATAACACATATTTAGGAAATCATGTGTAGTTTGATGCTTGCCAAATTACTTGGAAGAAAGTTGCAATGTGACTATCTGTCTATTTACAAAAATGTTAGATATAAGGAGTTTCCATACATTTCCGTGTGTTTGCTTTTTAATACACATGCCCCGAGTCCAGGAAGACCCGGGGCGTGCCCTGTCACCTAAAACGAACCTTGTTTATTTTGTATCTCGTTTTCTTTCCCTTTTTATTCATTCAGCGCCCTCTTTTTGCCTGGAGAAGAGTAGGTTCTTGCTCAGAACGTGAAAACCCATTAATGTTCAGAATCGGAGTCATAAGCAAAGGAAAATGAAATGATAACCGCTCAAAGTAGTAGTGAGGGGGTGGGACAGAGGAAGACCGTGTTGACGTAATAGTGGTAGGAGGTGCTTCGTGCTCACTAAGCGAAATTAATTTCAGTAACGAGGCAACAGAGGTCAGTCTTTTCAAAGGCATTTTGTTGGAATCCATGTGAATCTACACTGTTTTGCTGTGGCTACTGGTGCGTAAAGATTTGGCTGACCCTGACAATGTGGGAAATATCCACCTGCTGATTGTCTTTCGTTTTCTTTCAGGATATTTTTCTCGACATTCGATAATTCATTGATTTTATCTTTGAGTAAACAGCTCTAACATCTTGTTAATTTAGTATTATTATCTTCAAGAAGATGGATTCAGGAGACCTACACCGACCAGCGTCATGCACTACGTAAGAATTTCCGGTCACGTATCAATTTGTTTTTAGTCTTTTGGTTTTAATATCGTTTGCGCAGCGTATCAATTTCATTTCCTAACGTTGGCTATAGTCGCACAGCTTTGCCATTATGAGAGCACTGTCCACTAGTCGTTAATAAAGTCCTATCTAAAACGCCTAGCCTACGCTATTCTACTTCCTATTATGGTTTCAGGCGACATCTCGGTGATCCTATGTTAAGAGGAGGAGCCCTGGTAAAATGAACATTGTTATGCCCAGTAATTACAATAATATTACCAAACCTTTTTAAAAACCTGCATTGTAACAGTTGGAATATGGCCTGACCTCTATCTCAAACTAGAATGTTAATGATGTGGGTGCAACTCCATGACACACATTTTACAATTTAATTATGCCAAAATGAACTTTGTAACTTGTTGTACTTGTCTTATTTCCTAAGGCCCATACTGGTGCATAACCCACATCTGGATGGACTGAAAGATGATGTCCTTTATCACTTCAGTCTTGGAACGGTAACCCACAACCTACCTGCTATGTTTGGTGATGTTAAAGTAAGAAAAACGTATTATTATTTTTTATTATGTTGTACTTCATAGTAATAGCATCTTTTGTCCATTTCAGTTTGTCTGTGTGGGGGGTAGTCCTTGGAGAATGAAATCTTTCATTGAGTACATTGCCAGTATACTTGGGATGGAAGACCCAAAAGCAGAATATCCAAACATCTGCGCTGGTACTGACCGCTATGCCATGTACAAGATTGGCCCTGTGCTCTCAGTTAGTGTAAGTAGACACTATTGAATAATGAGCATTTTTGAAGACAAGGTGCTTAAAATATCCCAATTCTTTTTCAGCATGGGATGGGGATTCCCTCAATTTCCATAATGTTGCATGAGTTGATAAAGCTCCTGCATCATGCACACTGCACAAATGTCACAATTTTTCGCATAGGGACATCAGGAGGAATAGGTATGTACTTAGCGAAAAAGCAATGACTCGGTGGCAGTCGATTGGTCAAATTGTATTGTATAGCCCAATGTCACAACAGCAGTTGCCCCACAGGGCTTCCCAAACTGCTTATTTTATCAGAGTAGTTTGGTAATCAATAATACAGATATAAAACCATGAAACAGATACAATTTTTAAATAATGGTTAGTGGTTCAATCCAAGTTCTGGCTTGGGCATGCTGCCGTTGTGTCCTTGGGCAAAGCACTTCATCCAGTTTGGCCCCAGTTTGCAAATGTGTGAGTACGACTTGATAGTAAGGAATATTTGAATCTGGTGTTCTGCCGAGACCTGCACCCTTGTTGATTTGTGCATCCTTTTGTGAAATTCGAAAGTTAATAGGATTAGGGGGTTATATGCATTTGTTATAACATAACAAATACATGAATCTCAAATGTTTTAAGTGGGTGCCCTATGCGTGCAAGGGACGAGGGCAGTCAGCTCGGCAGAACACCAGGCTGACACGTTTACATGCATGGGTCTCACACATAAACTACACACTTCCACTGTGACACTAAATTTATATATTTTTTAAAAATGTTTTTAGGGCTTGAGCCTGGCTCTGTTGTTGTCACAAAACAATCTGTTGATTCCAACTTCCTGCCAAAGTTTGAGCAAGTGATACTTGGAAAAACGGTTCTACGCAACACTGATCTGGACTCGAGTCTGGCTGAGGAGCTACTGGAGTGCAGCAAAGGGTTGAACCAATTTAACACAGTGATCGGAAACACCATGTGTACAATGGATTTCTATGAAGGCAAGTCCAGTCATTAAGATGAAAAAAACAAAAACAAAACAATAACACACCACATTCTTTCTGCTATAGGTCAAGCCCGTCTGGACGGTGCCTTCTGTTCCTACACTGAGAAAGATAAACAAGAGTATCTCCATGATGCTCAAAAAGCTGGTGTTTGCAATATTGAAATGGAGTCTTCCGTCTTTGCAGCTATGTGCAAGATGAGCGGTCTGCGTGGTACGAAACAACTCAATATTGTTCATCTAAAAGGATTCACAAACTGTTTCTGAGTCTGACCTTTTGTTTGTGCAGCGGCTGTGGTGTGTGTCACTTTACTGGATCGTCTTAAAGGAGATCAGCTCAGGAGCTCGCATGAAGTCCTCAACAGTTACCAACAGCGGCCACAGATACTGGTCGGCAACTACATCAAGAAGCATCTCAGTGACAAGAAATATAGTTAACACTAACACTTATTCTAATTATTGACAAAATGAACAATGACTGTTTTATTTATAAATTATATTTGATTGTCATCTACTTACATATTTCTCCTTGTTTTCTAAAGTTGTGTTACTGATGCTTTAATAATTTTCTGATTGTTTTCCACAAAATATATGACGCATGCATTTAACTTTTTATTAAAAAGGAAAAAAACAACTTACATATACTTCTGTACATGTATATCTATAAAGAAGATGTATATTAAAAATATGTATTGACGACACGATTTCCCTTGTCTAAGTCTAAACAAGAGTTTGTTACATACAATTTCTAACTGAACTGCATTTCAAAATGTGGCAGTGTAACATTTTAAATCTATTTTTAAAAAGGTACAAATGTCCTTTAAAAATATATATCTCTGGGCCCATGCCTTCATGAAGAATATACAATTATTTATTAATCAGTATTTACAATAATGTGTATGATCTGGGTGAAGTCAGTGATGATGGTGCATAATAACCTAGCCCTAGTTATGAAACCGTGAGTTGTATTTAACTCAAATTACTATGTTTTTCACACAATATATCCAAATATATTATATATATAGCGTCTTTGTGTCCTTTAAAAGCGCTATATAAGTTCCATGTATTATTAAATATGCAGATGGAGTACCTAGTCTATATGTTAAGTGTATAACATATATTTTTTCACAAGAGCACTATTACGTTATATAATAGATATTTATATAATAATAGTTACATTTACATTACATACAGTTACATTTAAATTACATAGGAAATCTCAAAGAACAGGTAAGCTACATTAAATCAGATAAAGATACACATTAGCAAGATACAAGAAAAGTATATCTAAAATCTTTCTGTGATTCTATTCCACTTCAAGGGTGGCTATACAGTGAGCCAATGATGACGTAGCTACTGAGTATAATGCCTGGTGACCCTTTATGTAGTAATAGTGCTGATTTATTGAAAGGGTAAGCGTTTCAGCCTGTTCCCAGAAACCAGCTAATTGTGGGATGAGAATATCACTGTGCACTGACCCACTGCTGGCTGCGTACCGCTGAATTGAGTCTGCGCGTCAAAAGGAGTGTCCGTGTGCGCGCTCCCGTACGCACGCTCTTCTCCAAACCGTCCATCCGATCGAGACCCGCTGACTCAGTGCCTTAAGCAACATCTCTGCTCATCTGAACACTGCTCCACAATCCTCCGCGGGGAAACGGTATCCAGCATGGCCAAAACAGCGGCAGGTGAGCATCTCTCGTTATTCCTAATATTCTCAAGCAATGCGTGGGAGTACCGTTGGATACAAGAATGTAGGTTAATTATGGCACGCCTTCTTCAAAAGCGCACATCCTTATTTTTACGATACATATACAATATCTCCCCATGTTTATCTCCCCATTATTAAGTGATAATCAAATTGGGTAACAATGGATGCGCTTTATGCGTCTTGGAATGTAGCCCCAGTCTTTATAATTAGCCGGTGTTAACCCATGTGCGCTTGATTTGGGCTTTCATTCACTTCATTGCTCTTTTTTTGTTATATTATTATGCTTCATCAATTACATTTTTACATTATGATGGCATTTTATTACAGTTACACGATTGGTTTAGTTAGAGGATGCTTTATTTACACCATGCAGTTGATGCTATAGCGATCCCAATACGCAGCATAATGCAGACGGACCCCACCCAAGACGCGAGGATGCAAGCGCTGAGCCCTCAGACTAGCAGGGAGTGTTCCATCACTCCCTTCACACATGCATACAATAGTGTACATTCACATTTTACTCATTTCTGGTTGTATAAGCTATTTAAAGAATGTAGCCTAATTGTCTTTTGTTGACAGACAGGGTTGGTCATTTTTAGGCCTTGGATTGAGCCTCTGTCTCCTTGATGAAGGTTTAATATTAAGCCCAATCCAATAATTCTGGTTTATGGTCGAGAAATATAAAGACATACAGGCATTTATAGATTTATAGATAAGAATGTGGCAGGCTGGTCTAATGGAGTGGAATAGACAGGTGTTTGGCAAGGTGGGAGGCAAGCCATCACTGCAAGGGGCTGCAACAGACCACTGTGGAGAGCCCAAAATATGTATTGGCATGTGCGTAGTGATAAAATAAAATCAATGAAAACAAAACAGATTCACATTTAGTTTGTTCTCTTTTAAAACTGGTAGTGCTGTCTGATTTTTAAAAAGTTTGCAAATTAATAGGCTGGAAAATGCCACATTATGCTTCAATATGAGAAAAATCAGCTTTTAGGCTATGTTTGAGATTGCTCTTGAATGATTAAGCTTGCTAATGAAATCTGTATTGTTCACAAAAATTAATTATTCAACAATGGTGACTACATTTGAGACCACTTCCTCAAGAACATTGACAGGGAGCAGTTGGATAATTGGTTTATTGATTTTTATTTCCTTGGCTAAAAATATGGAGATAGGACGGCCTCACATGACGAGTGTTACGATTTACACATGACATATTATTATTATTAACCATTTGTCTGGTGGTGTGTTATTTTCTCTTGCAGCATACAAAGAGAAGATGAAGGAGCTGTCTGTCTTCTCCCTCATCTGCTCCTGCTTCTACCCAGAAACTCGCAAAAAGATTGTCTGTGAGTTTGAAGGTAGGAATCTGTAATGATCAATTAGCATTCCTTTCCCATTTTTTCCCCCCTCAAACCATTTTTTGGCCAAAAGGTAACTAAACATAGCATATACAGAGATGTTTTCAGCCAGGGCCACACCATTATTTGACATTGATTATAGGTAAGTAAACTTATCTGCCAATGGATTAGGTAATTTTGCAGTCTTATTTCGGATAGGAATTAGATCAATCTCTTTTTATATTGGCAATGTTATTAACTCCAGTCATTTAAACTCACCAAAATATCATCTATTTGGATTATAACACTTTACAGCACTATAATAGCATGGCAAAAGAATGGAAACAGCAAAGTGTCTAGTTATGGTAATGAAAAGGAGAACCTAGCATAAATTCTGTAAATTACATGGTTTAAATTATATTTAAATGATATTTTGCAACACAATGTATGAGTCTAAAAGTATTTTAGCTTTATTTTCAACACAACACGCACCTTTTGTTGATCACTTTCGGCAGTGACCTCGAGGTAGTGATACCCCCACCAGAGAAGGAATGAAAAGCCGGAGTATGCCAGACGAAATTTACAGTATATAGAGTATAATGCTATAGGATACAATGCCTATACTGTGCTATTGCCTTTGTACTGATATGTTGTAATGATTTACATTGATTTTCAGGGTGTTGCCACTGACTCACTGTGTCATTTTACAGACATGGAGGTGAAACCTATAAACAAGCGAGCATCTGGCCAGGCTTTTGAGGTGATCCTTAAACCTCTGTCCCCAGTATCAGAGGTGGCACCCGGCCTGCCCTCTCCGCCCAAGAGGGACATCTCGCTGGAGGACATTGAGAAAAAACTGGAAGCGGCCGACGAGCGGAGGAAGGTGAGTGACTCAGAATAGTACAGCTTAATGAACTGCAGCACTGGGCAGAAGTATCGGGCAGGTGTAAAAATGGACATAGTTACAGGTATAATAAATCTTGATATACTATTTTTGCCCAGGAGTAATGAGCCTTTTTAATATTGTAGTTCAAAATCACTTTTTATGTCCATGAATGTTTGTTTAAAGCACTTTGGGTCATATGCAAATAAGAATATGTTCCCCTAAGTCACTGGTTCGAAGATTTGGTATTGTTCACACCAGCAGGTCTAGTCCATGTCAACAATACTGAACCAAGAAAGAACTTGTAAACATGAAAAGCCTACTCTGCACCTGTGACATGGAAGAATGGGTCAAATGCACAGAACAGAGCTCACCATATGGGACAGTAGCTCCATGCATTAAACAGTATACAACTTGTGTTATTGTGTTATTACCGTGACTGTTTAGCATGTGTTTGGGGACTGATAATGAAAGATAGTCTAATCTGTCAAATTACATAAAACAAATATAGAATATCATGTAGACCAATCTCTTCCAGGTTAAGGCTTTCAAAGATGTCTTTAATGTTTTTCCCTGAATGTGTAGTAACTGTACATTTCTGTTATATTTCAGTCCCAGGAGGCCCATGTGGTGAGGATTCTGGCTGAGAAGAGGGAGCATGAGCGGGACGTGCTGCTGAAGGCCATGGAGGAGAACAGTAACTTCAGCCGCATGGCGGAGGAGAAGCTGATGATAAAGATGGACCAGATCAGGGAGAACCGCGAGGCTCACCTGGCCGCCATGATGGAGCGTCTACAAGAGAAGGTGAGCCCAAAGAGGACCCAGGGATTTCACAGTGGGTTTAACAAGTATTCAAATACATCTGTATCAGAGGTAAAGTGTGCACAGAGGTCAAACGTGTGCTGACTAAGGGGTTTGACTCGGCCCTTGAGATGGTGCTTGATTCGTAAAGAGCTTTGGTTCATATGCACACTGAATAGACTGCTGTTAATAGTTACTAGAGACAGAGAAATGTTATATCCTCCTAGGCTTCGACATTTGTTATACGCTTCCATTTTGGCTCCCCAAAGAAAAACGTTTGGGCATCACTGCAAGTCTGATAATGAAAATGGTCCTATGTTTCTTTTTTTTCCAACATTTAAAAACATACTTTACACCAGTGGTAACCAAATTTTGATTAAATTGGTTTCAAACTATGCTGAAATAGACATAAACTATGACTAAATCTGGACTAAAACTGTTTTCCTTGCAGTTCATGAGGCTATCCCAGTGAACATGTCTTTCAATATGTACTGCAAATCAAACTTTATTGATCTCACAAAGGAGAAACTCCCTATCTACCATACATTGGAATGAACATTTTGTCACCCGTTAAGAACCACTGCAATGAACAATGCTTAAACTAGTTGTAAACCAGTCATCTTGCAAAAGCCCAGCCTTAAATGCGTATATATTAGATGCTCCGTCCATCCCTCCCTCTCCTCCCTCCATCTCTTCACCTCCACTAACACGAGGCTTTGCTCTTGTTTTCAGGAGAGACACGCAGCCGAGGTGCGCAGGAACAAGGAGATGAGGGAAGAGCTAACAGCATGAGCCCAGTCTTTATACAGTAAACCTCCATCTCCCCCAGTCCTGGACACCTCCTCAACACAGCATCACTAGTACAGACACTTCAGTATCATTTATGGTTACAACAAACAAACAATAACAATAAAACTGAAAGGATTAGAGTAGAGTATTATCATTATTATGTATCTATCTTGACTTATTGATCTGAGTGAAGTGCATTTAAAGTATGACATGGTATTTTTCATTTTGAGGATATTCATTTGAGTTATTGAAAGGCCTTTGACGTGGGTTGGCATAAGGCTCGCGGCGCTATGCCACGATTGTGATCATGTTTTTGTGTCTTTTTGTGAAGAACGGTGGTCGGTGGATTAGATAACAGACTTTCTCACTTGCTTATATTCCCACACTTAGAAACAGGAATGCCAAAACACACACATTTAAACTGTCCACTTTCTCTAGAATTAGTTAAACCTCGAGGTGCTTTATAATAATTGAGAAAGTGTCTGCCCAAAAGGGAGCAGCTCTTTGTGTACATGTTTTCTCCCCACCTTTCGTTTGGTCATTTGGCTCAATAGTTCTGTTAAATAGGCTGCACAGTATGTAAGCACTCATTGATGGATTGTTAGGCCACACAAAGGTACTCTGAATAGTGTCTTGGACATTGGAATATGGTTTCAGTATTATATATTATTACGTCTGATCTGGCTTTCTGAATGTGAATTATTTATTATTGCGCACCTGTGTCGTGTCTGCTCCCTTTAGGGGCTTATACAGAGGGACGGGGCCACTCCTCTGGGCCAGTCTCTTTTTAAATCAACTGATATGAACACACCGCTGCTTGTATGTCCCCCTTCATAAACCCGCTCTGTTGAAGCTTTGATGAATAAAGCTATGGGGTTCTGTGAATCTGGCATGCATATGTGGGTTATTTGCTTTCAGTGCTTCAAGGGAATATATGTAACTGCAAATAAAATGACAAGTTATATACACATCTTAGAAAGCAAAGCCTCGTGATTTTTATTCATCTGTTTTGACCAACGACTTTGATGCAATGTCAGAAATAAGACTTTTCAAATTGTCCAGCAGGTGGCAGTGTTTAGTCACCAGAGTTAAATGAATGGAGCGTATAGACCCACTTCCATTATAGTGTGTAGAGCATTCCAACAGTGTTTTTAATGAATACATTGAAACAAATATTATTGTTATTATTATTATTTTTTTTTACTTCTCCTGAAAATATACCTATTGTTCGATTATAGACGGTATTGGATTAAAAAAAAAAAAAAAAACAGACTATTGAAATTACCATCTTACATACTGCCATAGATAAATGCAATATTTAAAAAGGAAAGGCGCAAAATGCTCAATTTTTAAAATGACATATGGCAAAAGCATAAAGCTTTTCCTCACAGTGCAAGTATTACTTTAAAAATAATTTTACTCAAGTACAACTAAAATGTATGGTGTTACGAAGCTCTTAAAAGTACACTTTCTTCCAAAAAGTTACTCAACTAAATGTAAGCGATTACTAGTCACCTCAGCCGCTGTCATGCGCCACACACAGAGTTGAGGCAATGTTGGATCTGTCCAGGTGACTCCGTTATTGTTGTCCTTTACCCTTTCAGTCAAGAGTCCCCATCCTGTTCACACTATTGTCTTTATTTCAGAACAACCCAATCTGGTGAGGTCAGGCCAGCATTGTAAAGGATTTCCTCTAGCTCTTAATGATTTCCTGGGTATTCAAAAGGGCAACAATGTACTCCGATTCAGTTACCTACCTGGCACACAGTCAAGGACTGGTATCTGAGCCTGTACATTTTGATAGTTTCTTATTACATTTTGATTGTTTCTTATTACTCTGTTCAGTCTACATCTGAAAATAAAATCCTTGAAATGATGGTGCTCCTTGTCCTATGGCCTTATAGAATCAAACAAACACATGTTACATTCACATTCCGCAGTTTGATTTATTGGTACAAAAAAGAAATATCAGTATCTGCCTGTCAGGTAGATCTTTTGCATTCTGTGGTGCACATATCTATGTTAGCAGCACATCTACTTCTTTACAGGGCATAACTCAAGTTTTATTCATTAGAAATAAGGGCATATTTACTATATTTTGTCAAAACACACATAAAAAGAGGAATCTGTCCGTTAACAACCATTTCCACTTCTTATAATAAGAGCAGTTCATAAAATCCTGTGTTTTCTGGCCATAAAGAGACAAGACACAGTGCATGTTGTGGCCCAGCTCAGCTGTTGCCTTCAGTCCATAAACTCTTTAGAAGGCTCCGATCTCTGTGCCCCACGGCCGGTAGGGTTTGGACAGTGAAGAGTTGGAGCTCAGAGCTGGAGCCACCAGAGGAAAGGCCCCAATGGACAGAGGGAACGTCAGGGAAGACAGCGAGGACAACAAGGGAGCAGAAAGCTTGGATCCAGGGACAGACAGACTGAGTGGCACTGGCCCATTTGGAGGCACCCTGACAGAGTCTGTGTGGGAAAGGATAGCGAGACTGGACACCGGAGGTGCCTCTGAGGATGGTGAGGAAGAGGAGGATGAAGGTGGGCTGCTGCTGCTCCTGGGGGCCAATGTTCTGCCCTGATGCTGCAACAGGAGATGGGAATGAGCTGAGCCATAAGAGCCCCACGCTAAGTGCTCCAGTCCGGAGTGCACCTCTCTCTGAGAGGCATAGTTACTGAGGTGGGACACCAGCCGTAACCTCAGTGGATCTGCACTGTCCCGTCCTTCCATAATGCTTAAGTAACGGGCAGTCTCCGCCAAGCACTCCCTGAAGCCCAGACTGCGGTAGTCTTTAGCCAGAGCATACGCTTCAAAGAAACCTGCCACAGGAAAACATAAACAAAATCACAATTAAATTAAATTAAATGATATAGTCATAGTAATAAAAGAGTTGATTTTCTTACCTTTGCCACCAGACGCATGAAGCATCTTCAGATGGTCCACGGTCATTTGTAGAATTTCAGCTTTTTCCAATTTAGCTGACCCCTATGAAAAAAAAACACATTTATGTTTATCTGAGCATGAGACAGTTCTAATTTGTGTGGGATGTGGGTTTGTGCCTTGTGTCACCTGTTTCTCAAAGGCACTAGGTACCAATCTTCTTAATTCTGACAGGCTGTTATTGATTCGGTCACGTCGTCTTTTTTCAATAATCTGAAGGAGAATGATACCTTTTATAAACTTCAAACCAACGTCACAATGCATATAGAAAGTTGGGAAAAGAGTCTTACCCCTCTGCGTCGTTTTCTGGCCTGAACCTGCGTTGTAGTGGTTGGTGAGTCGTTGGAATCAAGGTGACTAGAGCAAAAGGAAGAACGAAAAATGAAGACACTCATTGACAGACAAAAAATAGTCTAATAACGAGATAACATCAATGAAAATACAAAACAAACCCCAAACCAAACAAAATACCAAGAGCAAACACCAAGACGTGCCACCTATAATCCACAAATATAGTTTCCAAATTTGAATAAAATAACTATACCCTATCTCGTCGCCGCTGTCCTTCTCCACCTCAACATTATCATCCAGATCACTGTCCGAGGAGCTGTAATTGTGACTTCGCTTCATTTTCCAACTCCGCGTAAAAGGCGCGTCTTGGGCAAGTGCTGAGTCCCTTTGGCTGAGTCCGGGTGCGCAGTGAGAGCACGAGGTCTGCGCGCATCACTTTAACAGGGGATCGGTTCACTTCAGATTATTTCCACTGTGCGCGAGGGGGCGTGAAGGGGGTGGGACTCCCGGGGGGTTTAGATGTTTAGACCTGATGAAATCTAGGTGGCAAAGGGGTGATGACTGTTTTAAAGATGGTGAGAGAGAAGAGCGTTTGAGATCTCAATCGAAAAAAAAAAAAAAACAATGGTGGGATGCCACTGGGGTATATTTAGTTAAAAAAATGTAAAGAAAAAAAACAAACAAAGATGACAGTGTGCAAGTATTTCTGTGTTATTTTGGATCGTGCATTCCATAACAGAGCTAATACAAGTTGTGATAGCAGCATCATCTCTAGCAGAAAGACAAAATTAAATAAATGTTCAAAATTTCTCAAGATTTTGTGACAAACTGAAGACACTAAAATATACAGTACAGGCCAAAAGTTTGGACACACCTTCTCATTCAATGTGTTTTCTTTATTTTCATGACGATTTACATTGTAGATCCTCACTGAAGGCATCAAAACTATGAATAAATACATGTGGAGTTATGTACTTAACAATAAAAGGTGAAATAACGGAAAACGTGTTATATTGTAGTTTCTTCAAAATAGCCACCCTTTACTCTGATTTCTGTTTTGCACACTCTTGGCATTCTCTTGATGAGCTTCAAGAAGTAGTCACCTGACATGGTTTTCACTTCACAGGTGTGTCTTATCAGGGTTCATTAGTGGAATTTCTTCTTTATCAATGGTCATGAAAATAAAGAAAACACATTGAAAACACATAGAATGAGAAGGTGTGTCCAAACTTTTGGCCTGTACTGTATATGTAATATATGTATTTATCCCAAGAAGGATGAAGTAATAATGTACAATGAAGTAATGTAGTAAGTCGGTGCATAACAGAATCAGCACAGATTGTCCCAACAATGGCAGCAGTCCTCCGGTGTGGGTGACGGGTGCACCCCTGGTCCTCTGTCCTCATGTCCCGCTGTGAGGCCGGTTCATGCAGCAGGTCCCATTGTAGCCGCCACTCTCCTCTGGTGCTCTGTCCTGAACCATGCATGGCCTATTAGCAGAGTGTGTTGTTCATTGTGAGCTGTCAGCTGTGTGGCTCCACAACAGCATTGATCAGCCGGAGGCCCAACACGGAGCACTCAGAGTTGCCAGGCGCTCCTTGGAAACCCCCCTGTTTTGTTTTTTTTACATGGTGCAAACGGGTCAACTGACTGGCACCGGGGCAGCTTCCCATGGATTCATTCATCCTAGAGATGGAGAGAAAAGCATAAATGTTTAACTTCAAGCAATTGGATAAAAATAACAGTGAGGACTTACGTTTTATAATGTCAACATGAAACTTCTAGATTCACTTACAAATGGGAAGAGAAACCACAAATTTTATTCAAGTTATTTCAGATAAATGCTTGTGAAAGTTCTGAGGAATTTTTCATCATAGAAAAGGTTTTAACAATTACCAACTGGCCTGCGTTTTTTGAGTTGGGGTATTTCACCTCTTGTCTCTTCTGATCAAACTACTATAACTGGTTACTGTCAATAATCAGATGAAGCCTCATGATCAAGAGGCTGAACCTCATAAACTTCCCAGTCCAGTTGGCAATTTTGAAAACATTTAGTACTTGAGTCGAAGTTATAGAACTGTAATAAAACTACTCATAAAAGTGCAATTTATTAAATGTATTTAAGTAAACCTAACCAATTACTCTAACGCTCCATAAAGAACACACAGTCCTGCATATCCCCAAAAGAGACACTAGTGTACATGTTTTGGGCTTTGTTGTGGCATAGAAGGGAGCACCTGACAACAAGCAAACCCCACCTGGCCTGGAATCAAATGTTCCTTCTTGCATGTGTGGCAAGAGCATGTACATAGTGTCACACATTTACTGGCACAAACCACTTGGGAACGGGACACTTCTTGTTACTTCCTGTTGCATGTCTGCTTAGTCCGTCAGTGAGAGTGTTGGCCATACCAGTGCCTTGTCAATGCGCAGCTGTCTGTGCAGGGTGTCCCTGAGGTCAGCTGTTAATGTGGTGCGGTGGGAGAGAGAGCAACTGCGAGCCAACGAGCTGTTCCCAGAATGTCAAGGAAGCCTGTGGTGACAGATACAACATGCAAACTCTAGTCGGCCATGGAGTGGAGACTGCAACTATGAACCTTCACACCATCCCGGACACATACATAGCCTCCGTCTGCACCCTGTCAACACACGCTTTCACTCAGAATCACGGCCATCTTTAGCAATTTCATGCATTTCCGACACACATTCTATGCTTTCCACAGGTCAAAAAGCCCTCAGAGGAGATGCATCTGGTATATAATCCAGAGAAGGCCAGAATGCTGTGGTCTGTCATGCTGGACTTTGTGTCAGACTGAGATACAGGGAGTCTTTTGTAAATCTTTCAAATCAAGTTTGGATTGTGTCATTATGGGGATTCTGGCATACAATTCAATCACACTTCTTGAGTGCCCAAAACTTGAATTTTGCAAATCAAGTCCTAGTTCAATTTACTTAACTAATTTGAAACAGGCTTTAGTGAATTATTCAATTTTTGTGCAAATAGGAGCTATATAGAATCATATCATCATCTACCTACCTATCTGTCTATTTTTCTTTATTTTCTCTTAATCTGATAAGTGTCTTTGATCAAAAATCCTTATTGCCATGAGCATTACTTCCCCACAAACTTTCTTTACCTGCAACATCTTGCAGTTGAATTAATTTGTGGTAGAGTGCCTGTTGACCGTGAGCCTCGCCGGCACCAGTCTGTAGTGTAGGAGGCTGAGAGGCATAGGCAAGTATTTGTTTGAAACTGGCGTGTGCCCAGCTGCCTTCCTCAATCTTCCCTGAGGTTTCCCCTGGTGACTCTTTGTGTTCTCTGTGGAGTGTGCATTGCGCTGTGTGTGTTTATGAATGTGTGTATGGCTGAGAGTGTGTCGGAGGTGCCGTTTCCCACAGCCTCAATCTAATTCGGTGGTAACTCAATCTCCGTGTGAGCGCTGCCCGGCGAGTGTTCTCCCGCCCGTGCACCATCTCTCGGTGGCCGGCTGAGTGCATGAGTGTGTCTGACAGTCCCACTAGGCCTACTCCCTCACTCCCTCCTCTTTCACCTCCGTACTGGCCCCCTCCCATCAGGATTGATTTACTATCAACCGTTGGAGCAGTCTGCAGTAGCGGCGCTCACAGCTTTGCCTGCATCCTGTCTGCGCAGTGCGCACCATGCTGATACAGGAGGGTCAGGAAGTATTCATGTTTCTCTATTTTATTCCTATACTATGATGAAGCCTGATGAAAAAATGCACAAATTTCAGTTCTTATAAATTTACACCAAAGCTCATCACAACAGAACAAATCATTCCTCAAAACCGTTTACACTGGTTTATTCTTAAGTGTCTTTGAGTGTCCAAAAAAGCGCTATACAAGCAGAGTCATTTCTAGACACTATTGGGGCAAAGGCACAGGAAAAATAGTTGTCCATTGAATAAGGCAGTCACATACTGGGGCCCCCTTCAGTTTGGGGCCCTAGGCAGGTTTGCCCATTGTGACGGCTCTGTATGATGTATGTGAAAAACATTTATAAAATCACAACATCATAAAACGATGTATT
The DNA here is from genome assembly GCA_900303255.1 of Lesueurigobius sanzi. NCBI lineage: Eukaryota > Metazoa > Chordata > Actinopteri > Gobiiformes > Gobiidae > Lesueurigobius > Lesueurigobius sanzi. Next base: position 45,419 of record OMNZ01109240.1, on the reverse strand, counting down.
ATGCAACAGGCAAGACAGGGAATGCCACCCAAGCTGGTCTCAATTAGCAAGAAGGAAATGTCTCCCAGGCGGCTTCCATACAACAATGTTATCCTATGGGCCACAGCTTCCTGCTTGTTCCTTGCAGGCTCAGTCAGCACCCAGGCGCTATATTGAGTAGGGACCAGACCAGTGTCTCATTCACACCGTCTGACCATAATACACCCATTCAGTACTTTCCTGTCTTTGTTGGCGATCATGCGAGCCTTTGGACAGGTAAAGTTGTGAGGATGCAAACGTCCCTGCCTCGTTGCCGATATTGTAATAAAGAACACTGAAGTCTTGTGGTTCTGTGAGTCTTTTGGCCATGGTTCTATGAGATCTCTGAGTCCTCAAGACGAAACTTTGAAATGGAATATGCTTCATGAGTTTGAAAAAACAATGACCTCATTACATAAATACACAAGCTCTTTTACTCAAAGTACAAACAATAGTATTGTTCACAAGGTTTACAGCCACACAGCTCATTACCAGTTAACTTTTGCGCTGCCACAATGGAAGGAAGGCAGATCACAAGACCAGAGCCTACATTAGCTCCACAGGAGACAGCACAAAATATCCACAGAGAAGGACCATTTTTAACACCACATTGTGTGGCCAGTGTGTTTAGTAAATGGTGCTACAATTCAATTGATGTTGCATTCAACTTCCAAGTAGTTGACCACGAGGTATGCATGGTTTGGGAAAAAATAACACAGAACAAGAAGTTCTAGTTCTTAGTGAGTTCAGAAGCATAGATATTGAGAACACTGATTGAGTCTAAAGTACAAGGTTCGCAAATCGTACAAATAATAAACTGAGAGCCCTTAAAATTGTGATTTCAATTGCAATTGTGAATATTTGTACAGCCCTACTGAATACCAGATAAATGGAGGCCAGTGATTCCTCCTTGTGCACCTGCTCACATAGAGATAATGCTGCAAACAGTGATAGCTTCTGTAAGACTGCTGGATGTTGTTTTACAAGTTTTACAAAATCTTTGTGCTCTCGCTGCTTCTCTCTCAGGAGCTGCTCTGTGCCAGCTGTCTGCGCTGAAGTAAAGTACTGCGTTCCCAAGCTCCGACCTGTGGGAAAATCTGTTGTGGCCAGTAATTGATTCCGCCCTGCCAGCCCCATTACTCTCCAGTGCAGTCAAAGTGCCAGTGATCTGCAGAGGCTGAGCAGCACTGGGCCTTATTCTCCCTCATGTACAATAATGCCACACAACCACAGCCAATCCTTATGCAATAATTGTACTTTTTATATGAACAAGTACATTTAAACCCATGATTTAAAATAAATATGCCATAGACTAGTCAGTAAAGGCTGAACAGCTCTAACCAGATTTGCTCAGAGTAAGTCCAGGAGACCTCTTCCACCAATTTCTCTCATCAACTATTAAGTGAGATCACGCGCTGTGATGTGCTTAAGCCACTTGTCACATGCACATCATATACAGTATAAAAGTACTACACAACAGGTGCCATGTAGGGTGAGCGAATCAGTGAACATCAGCTTTTACAAATACAAATGTTTCCTGACATGGTTTCACGTGATCAGTTGACCACTGACGTAGCATGACTGTCAACTTTGGCCACAAAGCACAAGGAGCACGTCAGATTGCCTATATAATGTATGCACCAGCAAACACATGATGAAGACCCATAGAAATTGCATGTACAAAGACTTAGAGGGCCTCAAGTCAAACGAATTATTGTGGATTCTCATGACTCTGGCAAGCTTTATATAACTACCAGCTGAGGGGGGCATTTTCCCATGTTGTACGGGTCAGGAGGCCACATTCAAAGCACAGAGGCAGTTGTTTTCTGCAGAAGATCCAGCCCACTTTTCACGATCTGAGAGAGCATAAAAGTGGGGCAGAGGACTGTACAGTATGTATGACTTAAGCTCGGTGAACTCCCGCCTTCTGGCTCTAGCCCGTGGGCACTTTCCCCTCCACCTTTCCCTTCTGATCTGAATAAGTCTCTCTGTGAGGGCCCCTCTCATCCCACTGTAGCCGTCGGTGTGCTGCTGCTGCTGTGTGGACCAGACGCCTTGGGCTCAGAGAGCATGTAGGATGAAGGGATAAAAGAGAGGACTTCAAAGCAGGAAGCATGAAAAAGCTCAACGCACACAAGCAGGAGGCACCTCGCTGAATCGCGCCACACACATAAAATGGCGAAATGCCGGGCGGGGCCCCCGGAGTGTCCAACAGCATCAGACAAGAGGGCACAACATCACCCAGGGCGTGTGAGTCTCTCAACAGATGTCTGAAACCTGTTGGGAGCTCCAGCCATGGAGTGTTGCCCCCTGGTGACATGCTCTGGAGCTATCATCTTTTTTTTTAGGGGCAATTTTTTACTTGCCTATCAGTGTTGGGAAAGTTATTTTAAAATAGTAACATATTCTATATGACTAATTACGGCTTTAAAAATATTATATGTTTGTATTACATATTACTGTTTCAAAAATGTACTTCCAGTTACTTTTTAGTTACTTTTGGCAAAATATAAACTGAAAATAGTGAGAATAATGCCACAGAGCAAAAGTGCAGTCGAAGATTTACTTTTCCTCACCCATCCACATTCTCTCATGTTTTGTTTTGACAATGTTAGCTACATAAGCCACTGAGGATCTTCCTCTACGCCAGTATCAACTTGATTTGGTGCCACATTTTATTTGGGGGGAGTTGCACTTGTTGTAACTCAAGTTACTTAGATTGTAATGACTAATATATTACTGTATTTTGTTGAAGTAATGTGTTATTTATTCAAAATTAAATTTCTCCATTGTGAGATCAATAAAAAACTATCTTATCTTATCTTATCTTATATTCCTCTATTACTGAAATAAGTAATATATTTCTGTAACTTTACTTTTGTAATGAGTTAACACTGTTGCCTATTGAGCCAAAAACAGCATCACAGTGTAGGCCCTGGTGCTGTTATTTACTGTTGATAAGAAACGGTTCAGGTCATTTTTGGAATAGGCCTATCTGTGTTATTTACCTTGTTTCAAGTTTTTACAGGTTTGTTAAGTTAAAATATCTGTGTAGATTGTTAGATTTTTAACTCAATATAAAGGGGGAAAAGAAGCTCTAACGTGTCACAATTTTTCTTACAGGAATATACTGTACTTCTTGCTGAAACCAAATTAATTGACATTTGCAAAGAAATAACACCATAAATTTGTTTAATTGAATTGAATTTAGTTGTGATATGTCACTGTAATAAGCACACATGAGATGTGCATGTAAACCCACTATGCCACACAGCAGCCATGGGCTCATTTCCACCGCTGCCCACTCTCATTCATTATGGCCCGAGAAGGGACCCTATTGTACATGTTTTCGATGGTAAACTAGAGCACCTTCAACATACCCTTCAAGGATATGTGTAATACGTGTTCAAATCTTCAAACCTTGCTTTGCTTAAAAATGATTGGGGCATGCCCTGATGAAGACTCAACACAGTCGACACATGTTTGGGACCCATTTCTGAATAAAGTGTGTCTCAAATATTTTGCATAGTCTTTTAAATCATTTTTAAATGTGGCATGTTTTGGAGATTTTAATGGACAAAGACTTGACTTGTTATTGAAAAGAAGATGTCTGTCTCTTTGTGGTGGATACATTTTTATAGTAATATGAACTATTTTGTTTTTCTTAAACCTTAGAACAAGATGGCCCGTTTTATTATTTTATACAAATCGTGTTTTAAATACTACATTTATGAATTTGTTCATGATACTGCATTATATACCTTATCCAATATCCAGTCATGGGGAGTGTACCTCTGGTGCCAGACTCAAGAAGAAAATCAGGAGGTTTGCTTCAGGAAGGGCATCTCACGTGCATCCAAACAACGGAGGCAACTGATGCCTGAAAACAAAAGAGTTGTTACGAGGAGGCACCAAAGGCAAAACTCTTTTTTTGGGTCAGTTTGCTCTCGTAACAAATAAACTTTCACTTGGAAACAAATAAATGACCCCATTTTTAAAATAAGGAGTGCAATTATTTCACTGATTCAACATTTATAGAACTGTATGGGAAATTGTAACTTCAATCAACATTTTCTCAAAAAATGTATCACATTGTGCCAAAATTACCACTATAGTAGCACCTACAGATTCCAAAATGTCAGTGTTGTTCTTCACAACATATTTAAGGTTTGGCTCATAGGGATTTTTCAATATTTAATTTCTAGACATTGAGGAAAAATGGATTCACTAATCATTGTTTTATTTAAAAAAACAAACAAGATACAAAATCCCCTGAGAACAAATATTTGTAACTAATATATCAACATAAAATTAAACCAGGCTCTATCCATTAGTTAGACTTTATATAGTATATCCATATAGTTTGTCACCAAAAATATTTTTATACATACATACTTATTTCATATGAAAGTATAAAACAATGACTTCCCAACGTGGCCCACACCTGCTTTAAGGTTAGGTAAGGTAAAGTGAACTTTATTGATCCCATGTAGGGCAAATTTGTCTCTGCGTTGACCCATCCTTCGCTGTCACTGGGGAAACCCTTCAGGAGCATTGGGCAGCCACGGTGCTGTCCACATGGACAGAGATGGCTCCAGATGTGGAGCCAGGCTAATGGTCAGAATCAGCTGGCTGGAGGATTGACTTATCGTGCATGTTTTGGGGGAAACTGGAGCACCCGGAGAAAGCCCATCCAGACATGGGGAGAAACATGCAAACTCCACACAGAAAGGCCCGCACGTCTGGGAATTGAACCCGGGACCTTCCTGCTGTGAGCACTACCCACTCAGCCACTGCTATATTCCATAAAATGTTTCCCATAAGAACAGGTTTACTGCAGTATCACACGTGCAACAAACCAGGGCAATAGGATGGAACAGGGAGCTCAATTAACAGTGTCAGCCCCCTTTTCTACCTGCTAGTCTTTAAACAGTAGGGATTTTACGAAGCCAAAAACTTGCAAACTCCCTCTTGGCCTGAGCATCCTCTCTCCATTATTCATGAGTGCTCAGGTTGGACCCTGGGAACAAGCTGAGTGGGGCCCTGTGTCAATACGAAACACTGGCCGCCACAATGGGATCTGCCTCCAACTACACTGTTGACAGACACCAGCACAAAGGAGCTGAAAGAGGTCCCCCTCCGTTCTCACACACACTGAAGAATGAGTCAGTGTGCTGCCGCTCGGCCCTGTGTTTGTACAGTATATACAGCTTTTGTGCCGGGCCACTGTTCCCCCATCAATGGGGGCTGAAGTGTTGATGAAAACCATGAGGAAAAGTCTCCTCTGTAGCTGCCACCAAGAGTTCATGTTCATTAGAGGGGCTATGTGCCTGTCCGATGGCATCTGCATGTGAGTAGAGCACAGGACTGCCAGGCGAGAAAACAACAAGTAATCGGCTTATTGCATTAGGAGAGGAGCATTTCAGTTTCAATCGCTTTAATACAGACCTATAACTTTATTATTTATGGGTGTATCGTTCAAGTTTTTAAAATATTTGTAGAAAAATAAAACTGCTATAATCTTAAGGTGTAAAGAAGTGTTGATGAAAACCATGACCTTTCATCAAAACCAGATAAATTAAAGATTTGATATCAGATTAATTGAAATCATGTCACAAAACACGTTGGAAATCAACAACAACATCCAGACTGTTATCACAGTTCTGTCATAAACAGTACAGGGTTTGTGAGACTTGACATGGTTCTAAACATTGAAGATTCCCCTGCAGGGCAATAAGGTCATTACAATAAAGTAACACAATTGCACCACAAAATGTAGCTAAATTGGAGCACTATGGATGGCCTCTAAAAGTTGTAAAGTTACTAAGATGCGGGCTGCTGCAAACACTTTGGCAACAGATTTCATTACATACTTAGTTAGGAATTCAGAAGAAAATGACCCAGTGGCTGTATGGGTGCAGCATGGCACCTTCACTTTCCATCACAGTGACCTCTATGATGCTCCAGGATCAATTGTTTTAGGGTTTCTTCTAAGTTTCTGGTAGAAACCCTAAAAAAAATTGACCCTGGAGCATCATAAAGGGCGCTCTAATGGGAAGTATCCATACAACCACTGGGCCACTGAAAGGTCAAATATGCACTAAGATTAGATCTATTTTTTACTTAAAAGGTTACATAGTGCCCCTTTAAATAAATCTCACTTTAAAAACGCATTGTGTGCCAAATCTGAATGAATGAGAGGCATTTGCAGCACAGCCAAAGGTGGATTAGGTGGCCCCCTGATTATGAGTATTAAGAAAGACTCCTGTACAATATTTTGCCATCTAAGTGACTTAAACAGTAATTTTATGAAAGTTAATTTTCAAAGTAATATAATGTAGTGAGTGACAAAAAAGGGAAGACAGTACGCTGCCTCATCAATCTTATTGGTAGTTTTGTGGCGCCATCTGAAGGTACACACAAACATCACATGCTGCACTTGTGTTTTAGGTTTAATATCTGTATCTTTATCTTTCATTTAAATACAGTAAATATTAAATAATTACCAGCTAAACGTAATTCTGTTCATCAAGCTTACAGTAAAAGATCTCCACTGTATGATTGTGTATTTCTCCTCATGGGTATATTGAGTTAATGAACTATTTTAATGGGTATGGTTTGACCAGTAACCTTTATTGTTTTTAAATACATTATGCACATTACTTAATTTACAAGTTTACTCACTGATCCACTGCATCATCACTATCACAGACGGTAATGACTGGCAGGAACCCGCCCCTTCACGCTGATCTCCATTGAACGCCGTGATCGCTCTCTTGATTGGTCGATCAGAATTAAGCACGTGCCTGAGCTGGCTTCAAATAAGAAGTTTTTGGTGCAGCTTGTTCCCGTGCCCATTGAGGAATCTACCTTGCTTTTGCACAGCAAGCAGTCAAAAAAAAAAAATTGCCATCATGGTTGAACAGTTTGTCGGGACCTGGAAGCTCACTACCAGCGATAACTTTGACGAGTATATGAAGGCAATCGGTAGGACTTGGTTACTTTTAATTTCTTTATTTCGGGGTAAAAATGACTCAAGTAGGGATGCTATCTTATTTTGTGCAGGTGTGGGATTTGCTACTCGCCAAATGGGCAACATGGTAAAGCCTAACATAGTGTTCAGTGTGAGTGATGGTGTTATCAACATGAAGGCGCAGAGTACTTTCAAAACCACCGAAATTTCATTCAAACTGAACGAGGAGTTTGATGAGACTACGGCGGATGATCGAAAGACAAAGGCGAGTAATTGGAGTAATCCCTGGGCCTGCTGGCTTAAGCAGTAGGCTTGTGTGCTGAAACCTTTCTGTCTTTTGTTCAGACTACTTTCACGTTTGAGAACGGCAAACTTGTACAAAAACAGACGTGGGAAGGAAAAACTACCGAACTTGAGCGTGACATTCAGGATGGAAAATTGGTGGTTGTAAGTAAAATTGGTTATTTTACTGCAACATGTTGCAATTTGGCGTGTCTCCAGTTTTGCATGTAATATTTTTTTCTCTTTACAGAAATGCACAATGGACGATGTTGTCGCATTAAGGACATATGAGAAGGAGGCCTAAGGAACAAGATTTGCTGACGAGCCCTGAAATGCATGTTTTCATTAAAGGAAAAATAAATGCAAAACAAAACCATAATTGTCTAATTTGAGTGGCCATCTCTTTGTACTGGGAGTATTAATCTGGCAATGGGTACAATTTGGTCCAAGATTAGATTGTGGTTCAAAGCCCCTTTGTTTCAGCGGGTATACTGGCAGCCTTATGACAAGGGGTGGCTGAGTGCATTAGGCCAAATCCCTGCTTGGGGTTAGGCCAGTGACCTCATTTGTGCCAGACCCTTTGTCTGCAACACAGGGGTGAAGCAAGTGAGCATAATTTCATGTAATTGGGGGTTCAGTGTAATGAAGCAATAGCAGCATTGTGCCATAAAGCGTAGGACCTAGTATTTCAGGTCAACAAATGTAGTATACTCGTTTTGGAACTTTATGGAGTACGTCCACATTTTAACTGCAGATATAAAATAACTATCTGTTCTGTCACTTAAATAGTCTTTGCAGCTTTGCTCCCCTCTAGTGGATTAATGTAGGTTTACTAACAAAATGCTACAAAAGATTTGTGGACATCCAAATTTAAATGCACACTTAAATTTAACGTTATTTGACGTTATTTCATAGCTTATATTACAAATATGTTCGGATTAACAATGTAATGTTGACCCTGCTGTGCCTGTGAACAACGTAATTGCGTCATAACTTACGTAGCAAGAAGACTGCCGTCATAATCAAATATGGCGGATAAGGAAAACACAAACATGAGTGTCGACAAAGAAAAAGAAAGGCCCTTTTCTAAAACCGTTAAGCCTCTTATAGATGAAGTTTTAAGAAGAATAGGCGGCCAAAGCAATGCGGAAAACACGACGAATACCGTTGACAGCTGCACCACAACGGAATATTGTGAGCGGCTCCAGGCGTGGATGTGGCAGTACTACACCGGATATGTTAACTGGCAGAGCTGGCTCGCCGCGACCGCCATGTACCCTTATTCTATGCAATTACCCGGCAGTATGTCGGTGCCACATGCGGATTTAAACACCCGCTGGCACACCGCCCCATTAGGTCTGGCTCTGTCTCCTTACCCTCCCGCGGCACCGTCTTCCACCAGCCGCCCAGGTGAAGCTGCTCCCGGAGCTGCAGCGCCCACACAGCCTCAGCGGCCCCAGGAGAATGGTAACGCGCAGAGACCAGGTAGTAGCCTGTGGACTAGTGGCACATATTCGGTATCAGTGAACACTGAACATGTGGTATTTATACTCCTTAGGCCGAGAGTACAATATTCCCTCACCTTTGCAAAGACTTCTTGCTGAAATGGTGGATTTCCTTATTCTGTTCTTCATCAAAGCTACAATTATTATCAGTATTATGCACTTAAGTGGAATCAAGTGAGTTTATACACTGGTTCCGGTTATAATAACACAAGTGTGACTCTTGCATTGTATAACACATGCTCCTGTTGTTTTAGAGATGTTTCCAAGTTTGCCATGCATTTCATAGTGGAAGAAATAGATGAAGACACGTCCATGGAGGAGCTTCAGAAAATGATGCTGGTTGCACTTGTCTACAGAATTTTAGTTTGCTTTTATGAGGTAAACCCCATCCTTCTGTGAATGCAACATAACATTTAGTACTATTGTTGGTTGTACATGTTTATTTCATATCTTTTCAGATTGTTTGCATATGGGGAGCAGGTGGAGCAACTCCAGGGAAGTTTCTTGTCGGACTGAGGGTTGTTACATGCGACTCTTCGGTCCTGGTTCAACCCAATAGAGTGTTTGTTGTACCTGCGACCAATGTGTCCCTTTCAGCGTGAGTGCACTATTGCTGTCATCAAAATTACTGTAATGTTTTGTTGGAATTTATGCCCACTCATTGAGTCCCTGTATGGGGGTTGTTTTACAGATCAACTGTTCGAGCCTTGAACAAAAATTTTTCAATTGCCTTCTTTTTCCCAGCCTTCATAACGCTGCTGTTCTTTCAGCACAACAGGACTGTCTATGACATGGTTGCTGGTACTATTGTTGTTAAGCGCTCCAGGGTAAGATAACAGCAACAATCAAAGATGACCCTGCGGTGGCAGGAAATGAGTGGTATTATTTATAAGTGCTTTATACTCAGTACTTCGTAAAATAAGACAAAGGGTTGTTTAAAATACTGTATTTGCTACAATGTATTTAATTTTCTAAAACTTAGATTTGATTGAGCAGTGTTTCAGCATGTATGCTGCTTTCAGATTACAGTACAGTATAAAATAATTTCTATTTACTTTATTTTACCACACAGAAGGAATGTACCAATGTTTCTAATATGCTATTACACTATACTCTTCTAAAAAAAAAACCCTAATCAATTCAAAGGTTATTGGTAAATTTGAAACTAAAAATGTTTTTGAAATGTTTTGGGGGCAATTTGTTTCTGTTACTCAAATATGTCATCAGTATTTATTTTTTTCAGAATTTGTGTTGGGCTAATAAATGTATTATTGATTATTAATAAATCACTATCTTGACTGAACATTAATTAGAGGAATTTCTTTGATTCCAATCTTTCTCTCATGTATTTGTGAAGGTTTGATATTTGGCAAGTGTTGACTTTGTGACTGTGGCAGACCCATTAAATGGCAGCTTCAGCTGACACCCACAGATGGTACTTCAGATTAGGAAGCCAGCACCCCTCTGCTGCTGCTCAAACCTTTCCATTACTAAGGCAATGCAGTATCGATGACGTAATAATCTTCAAACTATTTAATTATGAGGATGAATAAAACACCACATGCTTCTTGGTTGTATAAGTAATCTTATTCTGTCACTTTGTTGTGCAATCAAAACAATCATTGCAGGGATCATCTGCACTTCAGCCCACAAGGTTTCTACATTTTAAAGTTCGGATTGTTATTTTTTTGTTGGATTTATACTGCCTCAGTGCTCTGAGCTCGCCCATCACCTCCCAGTGTGACTTCTCCTGTTGGTATTCCTCTCAAGTAATTACAGACTGCCAGGCACTGCTTGAATGAAGAACTGTTGATGAGAGCACAACATGAGTTGACTGAGCAAAGTAAGCTCTTGCTGTAAAGAAGAAAAGATGCAGACATGAGTCCACGTCACGCACTGTTAAAATAACAACTCATGTATTACTATCAAAAGATCAAAAGTATTATTGACTATTAGAAACCGAAAAGCCTAAACACTGCCCCCTAATGTTTTCCATTGAAATTGCACTGCAGTGCGTGGTTGAGCAGAGGTCACTGAGGTCATTAAAAACAGAATAACCAACACTGATTGTAAATAATTTGAGCCACCTTAATGAATTGAGCTATGGCAACAATGTTTGAAATGCAAAACAAATAGCTATTAGTGCACAATAAAGGGCAAAGTGATGCACATGATCTTAACCCACAATGCCCATCACACACAGTCTATGACACTGAATCATTTGATTCTTGTTTGTGTGCACTTTCTTTGGTGGCTTCAGTCCTCCACAAATCACTCCCACCAATCCTTTGGTGCCTATAAACTCTGTTCTGGTGATGTGCGTAAGCCTGGCTGCTATTTTCAGCTGAATGGACCGGCTATCTATTGGTTCTCTAGGACTCGGCATGATAGTTTTGCTGTGTTACATTTTGTGCAATGTGCAGAGTATGTTTTACCAATAAAGCCATGCTTCGACTGCAGATTTCAGTGTCAAGTTTTTTGTTTTTTTCCCCCTTATTTTTATTTATTTATTTTTACCAAAATTAGTGCATTAGCAACAAGTTTGTTTTCTTTTTCTCAAAACAATTGCTACTAGTCTTACAGCACTTCAAACCGTTTACAAGTTTTGAACATTTTAGGAGGCCAAATAGTCCTTTACAGGCATTATAGGAATTTACAGGCAGCATTCTTTTAATTATCAAGTTAGTATGTTTCATTGGCAATCTATGGTCAAGGGCACACTGAGCTCTAGTGACAAATATACACAATTGACAAAGCAATATGTAGACCAATTAGTCCCCATTGTGTTGAGAAAGAGCCGCTGCGTGCATGCAAATCATATCACACACAAAAGGCCAGACAGGAGTGAAGCCTGTTCACCTGTCTTAGAGATTAGCTCAGTTTAATTAGCTGCTGGATTCAGTAGCTTTCAATAGGTCCTTATAATGTGCCATGCTCCTTCACAGTTTAGCCCAATCCATGATGTTGCCAAATGCCAACCATGAACCATCCTTCTTAATGGAGAACAGAACAGAGACTGTGGAGCTGCCCTGTTGCCATGGCAGCAAGCGCTTACTCCATCTCCCCACGCAGCGTGCGGGAGCGCGCACGTCACTCTCCAAGAACGAGAACGCGGCAGCAGACCTGAGCTGCTGGAGATCTCCGTCTCGATGTCCAGTACTATATTATACTATATTTTGTAATTATTGGATATTTCTAAGTGTGTTGCAGTTACTTCTTACTTCAGAAAAAATAAATTGTAACATTGTAACAAAGGAAACATTTAGAGTGGTGACAGACAGTATGGGGACATGTAATAATTGCCCAGTGGAAGTTGTAGCTGTTGCTGTTCTCACGTGTTACTCCCATAGACTGGTTACTCCCAAGTCTATGGTGGCTACTCCTACATTGCTGTTGTCCCGCCTTTCCCTTCCACGTGTTTGTAACATGTCTGGACATATCTGTAGTTCTCCCAACGCATCTCCACGCCACAGAGGCGATTTTATACCGAGGTAAATGCAACATTTTTGTACTTGGCAATTCTTCAAACTGTTATATTGTGAGTTGCATGTTTGAGTTTGGACTGAAGATTGTTTTTCATTAATGCTATTAACAGGCTAGGATAATTCAGTGTCGTCACTACATTACTTTTTGTAATTTAATATACATTTAAATCTAAGAGGATTGTTAGTTAATGTCGGAAAGGGCATCCTATTATTTTTCTTTTCTATATTTCCACTTTTGTTCAGTGTTTTTTTTTGTTAACAGAGCTCATACCTGTGAGCCAACAGAAACCTTATCATGTTGTTTGTGTTGACAGTGACATTCTGCTGTATTTATAAACTGTCTCCAAATTTCCTTATATTTCTGGAGCTTACAACAACTCAAAGCTTGAAATAGTAAGACAAAGGTAAGACCTAACATATATTCTGTGGTTTATGCATGCACAGTTATGCGAAATCTAATTCAAAATATAGCCTATTTGTGCTTGTTTTCTTGTAGAAGTGGGCTATGACATTGACACATTTTTTAAAATACACACTTTGGAACATTCCAGATTACTGTCCTACTTCACATGCACACTTTGAAACTCAAAACATAAACCGACATACCAGTGATACCAAACACTTCATGCTCAATTAGACACTGACATCACTTTTTCTAATTGTTTATCAAAATAACACATTCAATCCAATGTCTGACTACAAACTACAAAATCTCCATGGGGATGATTTGGTGTCACAACTTAGGTCTGAATTTTCCTGTAATTTAATATTTTCTATTTAAAGGGAAAGTATTACACACAGTATGACTTAAAAAAAAAAAAATATATATATATATCTAATTGCTATCCATAAACAAACCAGATCAGCTAAAAAATGCATGTGCAGGTGGATTATGTTTCAAAAACCCAGGGGAAGGGTGGGAGGGGTTGATAATTTATGTTTGAGATATCTCTAAGGGAGTAAAGTGTGGCCTTGAGACCTAGAGGTTGGCAGGTTTACTCATGGTTGCTTTACAGCTGTTTCGAGAGGCTGTGGTTGTAATAGCGGGACAGCAGCTTGTATGGGCAGATTAGGAAGAGATTTGCCTTTTGTGATCAACGGCATGAAAATGAATGTGCCGTAAAACAGCTTTGATGATTTAATCCAAGGTTTGTGTGTGTGCTTATGTGGAAGAGTTTCTATATATGGAGTATATACATATGCACATGCACATACTGTATTATCTATATACTTATATGACTAAAAATACTCTGCACAGATATTCTCAACATGTAGCATTTCTGAGCAAACCCTCTTCAGAATTGGCTCCTCTCCCTCCCTTGGCGTTCTTCGTCTGTTGCGCCCTCCCCCTCCTTTCCTCTCTCCCTGTGTGAGCGTAGTCTGGGCGCTGAGCCAAGTAGAGTGTGTTTTTTTGAATGAATACCTGATGCGGCTGATGAGGCTGGCTTTGGGGGAGGAGCTGTGAGTGGAGTACTGAGAGAGAAAAGAGAGGGGAGGGAGGCAGAGGCAGTGAGCGGAGCAAAGTAGCCAGGCAGAGAAGGAGCTGGCGGTCTGGTGGCCTTGCATAACACACGATTGGAGCAGCCTCTCTCTCTCTCTCTCTCTTTCACGCAGGACTTGTGCTGTGAGCTTCAGCCAGTGGGGGACCTCCTCCACCACCATCCCATTGCAGGAGAAAGAAGGCTGAACCCCTGCGAGTGGAAGGCAGACGTGCAGTAGCAACAACAGTGGCACTGGACTGGAGAGCAGCACAAAGGAGAGATCCAGGAAGAGAGTGAGGAGACACGTCCAGCACATACACATTACGCACTCATGCACGCTCTGGGAGGCAGGAAGAATCCTTGGACATGCTCTACAAGCAGTGGCTGTGGAGAGACTGGTGAGCTATTCTTAGTTCTCCTACTGGAGGAGGGGTGGAGGGTGTCCTATCTTTTCTGCTTGATTTGTAGCATAGTAGTATTTTCTGCCCTGTTACTACACTCTCTCTCCTCCACTCTTGGTGTCATTCCGAAGCCCCCGGGGGGCAACAGTCACACAGCATCTTTTTGGAGCCACAGCTGCATAGGATTCAACTACAAGAAGCAAGCGTTTTGTGTCAGAGGGGCTTTGCCAACAACGACTCTCGGAGATGCACTTTGAGATTTTGGTGTGTGATGCAGAACTCTGGAGTCATTATTGTAAAGACAAACAGGTTTCACCCGCTGCCTGCTCTTACTGTCTGCCTGGGTCTGCTACACGGCCGATCCGCCTCTTAAAGGGACATGCACTAATCTTGTGCTGAGAAAAGGCGAGTAAAACAGCTCTCTCTGGTGAGTGAGAAAGCAGTGTACTGTATTGATCTGCTCTGAGCTTAAAGCAGCTATGTTTGTCACAGGATTGAGTAGCGATAGTGTTCATATGGAGAATAGAGTAAGCTGTGCACAAACTGTATCTCCCCTTCTGTTCACTGCTGGAACTCACATTGATAATGAAGTTTTTGTTTTCTAAATTTAGCCATTTGCTGTGCAGTGTTTCTAGACTGTATCCTTGAGTGGAGCTGAATATGATATAACAGCAATGACAACAGCCTGGAGTGCATCTTTTTGTACAGTGTTTACATAGTAACAGTCGCAATATGGCTTAACCGGTAAATGATTTGGCTGTCTTGGTAAGGGGGTTATGACTGCGTTATGTACTGTGTTATGTACTGGGTGAGTAGGAGATTGCTATTCAACCGTGGATGTAAAATTGTTAACACGAATAGCCGATATTGGTGTCTGCTTCTTGATAGAACCATGCAGCTGGAGGGTTATCTCACCTAGAGACTTGAATGGAACAGATAGTATGTGACAACACACAGACCTATTTCTGTGCAGGTTTTTGTGTGGGAGTATGAAAGGAGAGCACATGTAAGCCCGACTCTATCATTGGCAGATGAAAAGCATCAGTGTGCATCAGCGTGAACAGAGAGAAGCCTGTCTCTTCCCACTGCAAGATGTGTCTCAGAGGTGACCATCTCTGACCAGCGAACAGACGCAAGGGGTTGTGTTGTCATGTCTGTAGATCCCATCATTGCCCCCCCCCCCCCCCCTCGACATACGCAAATAGGTTGTGCTTCATAATTTCTGTCCATTTTAAAAGGCTAAGGTATGTAAGAATATGTGGTCATTTCATATTACGGGAGAAGGGGGTTTGTCCAGGTCAAACGAGGAAAGCCACCTTTAAGAGCGTGTGTTGTGCAGCATTACGGCGTAAAAAAGCCTGCCACTAGAAATGCTTGAACTGCGTATCCAGGTTGTACTCGGAAGAAGTGATGTCATTACAGTGTAGACACAATATATGGCTGAGGTGGGGTTGCTGCACAGCGTAGCCAGGGCTGTAGCAGCGGCTGTGTTGTTGCTGCTGCTGCTGATCGGGGATCTCTCGGCGAGGTGGGGGCTATGGCGCTCGGATGCTGCAGGCTCTGCTCAATGTGGGTCAGGAGAAGCAGTTTTCTGTTTTCTATTGTTGTTGCTCAATTCTCACTCCGATTTTCCTCCAGTCCTAGCCCTGTTCTTCCGCCTTTGCTCCCTAGCCCCCTTCTACTCCCTTATGTTAAGCTGTGTTGTATTTATATTGCTGTGCACCTGTTCAGCCTTATGACTCCTTGTTTTGATTGATCTCAGTTGCTGTATTGGGATAAATGAAGCTCTATTACAGTGACCTTGACTAAACCATCTCCTCTGAGGCATGTGACTGACCAAATGTTGACCTCTGTGTTTTTCTCATGAGGTTTTTAGTTAATGTGTGTAACAACAGCTGCAGGGAACCTGTCTCATAATATGATAATTTAGACTTGTCAGTAAGGATTGCTTCTCTTAATGAGTAGTAGGTAGGGATCTAGGGAATGGAGAGACAAAATGTGCCTCTGGCTAATGAACTACTCACTTCTAGTGACCTCTCCCGGTCACTAGAAGTGAGTAGTTTATCTTATCTCCCTAAGCATGTCAAATCAAAGGAAACTTTCAAGAATGTATTCAGGATACTTTAGATATCTTTTCCAAAAATGCCATATTAACCGCAAACCTAAACAGATAACCAATCTATTACTTTTGATATTTAGTATGCAGTAGCTGCTGGACCCACAAAACAGGTGTAATTGACTGATGTGATTGAGTTCAATATTCTGTGGGGTGGAAGACCCCTGCAGTACACTGTTGTGTATATGTCTTTACTTCTGTAGTAAATGGAATAACAACAAATTGAAGATTTAGTTTTGCTCATTTGAAGATGCGAATGTGCTCATTTTTAATTTGATCATTCATCATTTTTGGCTTTGTGTACACTGACAGAACAAAGTGTTCTTAGTAGTATAAGATTAGATAATACTTAATTGATCTGAAATTTACTTGTCCTCAACAGCTCTTAAGATAATATGACACAGGGGGGTGCAAAAAGTTTGCAAACCGGTTATTATAATAATAATAGAGTAGAATAAATCAATGTCTCTTAGCATCTATCAATAAAGTATATTGTATAGCTCATTATAAAATAAGAAATGTGCCAAAGGATTTGATAGAATACTGTAATGTATTTAGTCTTGTGTCAAAAATAGAATAGGATGTCATCTAGTGGCCAAACAAAGAATAGCTTTGTTTGAATGTTTCTATGGGGAATCTTGAAAACTGTTTTTTAACATATGTGTAAATGTTTTATAACAACAACTGTTCTTCTCTGTTTCAGATTGCGGCTGTCATTGTGGAGGAGGGCACTTGTCCAGAAATGATTCCCCATGAAGAGGCCAGAGCTCATTTTCTGAGCTGGAGTAACTACGTTGTTTCGAGTTATAAATCTGCGTCTGTCTGTCAGTGAGCACACCTACCGCTATACAAAACTGGAGTGTGCATTTATCCAGTGAGTAAAGAGGAGAAAACTGTTTAATTTCAGAGGAGCCTTTAACCTCAACACCCTTCACCTGCTTTGACACAATGAAATCCAACCAAGAGCGGAGTAATGGATGCCTGCCCCCAAAGAAGCGTGAGATCCTGGCCCTGGAGCAGCGGCCGGTTATTATGGCCGCCGCGACCCCTCCGGCCGCAGTGGTCGCCGAGACTCTGCACACGGAGAATCTGGCATGGCTGGCCAGTGTCGCGAGTGAACGGTGCAAATCGAGAGACGCCGAAAGCCCCAAATGTGTCGTGTCTTCTGCCTCGTCAGCCTCTCCTTCCTCCTCAGTGTCTTCAGCCACTGCTTTAGCTGCGGTCCCCCTGGCGTCCCTGCCTACGTTTTCCCCAGCGGCTCTCCCTCAACAGACTGGGGCTATTCAACTGGCTCAACTAGCTCCCAATGTCCAGTTCATTAGCTCTGGGCCTTACGCTGGCTACATATCCTCACACATTATTTCTACCAACGCTAACACGGTCCAAAACAGCTCTGTCGGGCACCAGCGTCCTCAAATGGATGGCTACACCACCGCTATAATCTCCTCAAACGCCAAAGCAGAGCAGCAGTTTCAGATGAGCCTCCATCCCAGTGAGCTGACCCCAGTGTCCATCTCCAGCAGCCCGCAAGTCACCAGCCAGTACATCCACCTAGACAGTCGAGCTCCCCTGACCGTCAGTGGAAACACAGTCGCTTCACCCACAGCGCACCTCCAGCTCCACCCGCACGCCACGGTCCTGCCCCAAACCCTCACCCTCGCCCCTTCTCAGCTAGTTGTCCAGTATACGGATGGGAAAAAGCTGGAAGGCCACGGTAAGGCACTGCTGAATGGTGAATTGGAAGTGGTGAAACACTCTAAAGCTGCTAGTGGTCAGCCGATGAACCACCAGCAGGTCCAGAGTTACGAAACCAGACACATCCTCCTGCCGGCGGACTATGGCCAAAACCCGTCAGGAATCCAAACGTCTCTAGTGCTGGTCGCTCAACCCAACCACGCAGCAGATCCCGAACCAAACAAGATCTCCATAGTTCAGACTGAGAAAGGAGGCATCTGTCTGGGTAAACCAATGGCCAGGACTTCTTCTTTCACCCCTCTGCAATCCTCAGATGTGGCAAAATCTGTGGCTCCGCACGCTGTCATCCAAACCACCCTTCCCCCGGAGGAGCTGCCCGCAAACCTCTACTCCACGGCACAGCCCCCAATCATCGGCTACATCACCAGTGGCAACCAGCATGCAGTCAGCTACCACGCCGCCCTCCAACAGCACGTTGTCATACCGAGCGGCCAGTCCCTGCTCATCCCGGTCAGCAGCGCCAACAACGGCACAGAGATGGAGGTCAGCCGCGCCATGAGTGCCCTGACTGCCACCACCACGCCGCAGATCTCCACCGCCATGCCCCACGCCTATTTGGCCACGGCGCTGTCCAAGTGTGAGGCGCTGGGACCAGATGGAAACCAGGCTGTACCTACTGTGACCCAGGCGCCGGTGCTGCCAGCCCCCCCGCCCGCTTACTCTGCCCCTCCACCGGTCAGCACTGCACCCTCACCCCCTGCCCCTGTGTCCATCCAGGCCTCCCCTTCCATCTCCTCTGCCTCCTCCCCCGTGCCCCTACCTCCCTTCTTCATGAGGGGCTCCATCATTCAGCTGGCAGATGGGGAGCTGAAGCGCGTGGAGGACCTCAAGACTGAGGACTTTATTCAAAGTGCAGAGATCAGCAGTGAGCTGAAGATCGACTCCAGCACCGTGGAGCGCATCGACAGTGGACAAACGCCCAATGCTGTGGTCATACAGTTTTCAGTGGGAGAACTAAAAGCACAGGTAATAGAATTGCCACGCCAGCTCAGTATAAGTGTATCCTTTTGCTGACAAGCTCTTTACAGTGGTTCTCAACCTCATAGGATATAATTTCATATCATATGGGAGGCATTTATTTTGTGTAGTTTAAATTAAAAAATATGTCCAGTGGAGGTTGCGACTCAAAGAGATTGAGAACCACTGTACGAGAGAAAAAACAGGAATTGCATGAACATTATCTTTCAGTTTTATGGTTATAGAAAATATATTGTAATAATTCTAATGTACTGTACCAAAAAAGTATTGTTCAGGTTCTGGATTAAACCAAGTACCATTGAAGTATTGGTACTGGATTCTAGTTATATGTCCTTTAAAAGCTTAGCATGATTCTGAATCGGTTGCGTTCATGTGACATCACAACATTCTAAAGAGCCTATAGACCTTTCTCAGTCATGTGACTTGGAATGGAACGCCGGCCTGTTGGTTGGCATTCCACTGATTTGCTCCACCCGCTGCATGTTATTAGCTGTTCTTTACAATGGTGTTACCGTCTTGACGCTCTCCAAGATGGTTCAGCACTTGAGTGGTCAGGTCAGACAACGATATCTGAACAAATGCTCGTTTGTCGGAGCTCAGGACCCGTCATGTGACTTTTGCTGCCCACCAATGGTCAGAGCATAGAGATATACAATGTTTTGATTTGAATTTCTTGTAGCAACCCATTGTTGCAACATAAGGTCTGCTAGCCGATGATGTCAGCTGAGAAAGGTCTATAGTTTAAAATTTAGGTGGAGAACAGCTGAAAATCCCATGGTGGTTACTATGGCAACTGTCAAAATGCAGAAACTAGAGACAAAGTGCTTGGGAAGTCAGTACCACTAAAAAATAGCTTTTTTGGAGGAAGGTGCTCTTTGGTGTTGGGGGACAGAAATTCAAGAAAAAAAACTAAAAACTAAGGCACTCTTCCCACAACCTTAATTCTCCATTTACATTTCCAAAAAGCCATTATTCTGCTAGTGCATATTAAAATCATTTAAAAGAAATTGCTGGTTCCTTCCACGCGTATCGGCTCCAAGCAAGCCTTTTTGAAGAAGTAAAAAACCAGCGGGTATGTCTCCTATATTTGTAGAAGAGTAATTGGGAAGCCAGGACACCTGGCGTGATTACGAACTCAGAACATCTGGTTGCCGCACAATTGAGTGAGGACACACCCTCACAACTAGGTGACATCACCTGAGAGAGAGAAAAAATAAAATACATACAGTGAAGAAAGTAAGTATTTGAACACCCTGCTATTTTGCAAGTTCTCCCACTTAGAAATCATGGAGGGGTCTGAAATTTTCATGGTAGGTGCATGTCCACTGTGTGAGAGATGATCTAAAAAGAAAAATCCAGAAATCACAATCTATGATTTTTTAACAATTTATTTGTGTGATACAGCTGAAAATAAGTATTTGAATACCAGTCTATCAGCTAGAATTCTGACCCTCAAAGACCTGTTATTCTGCTTTTAAATAGTCCAACTACACTCTGCTCATGATTCTAATTTAGTAGCACCTGTTTGAGGTTCTTAGCTTTCATAAAGACACCTGTGAACCCAACAATCAGTCAAAAGTCTAACTACCAACATGGGCAAGAGCAAAGAGCTGTCAAAAGACACCAGAGACAAAATTGTAGACCTTCACAAAGCTGTAAAGGGCTGATAGACAAATAGACAATAGAAAAAAATAGAAAATTTCAGACCCCTCCATGATTTCTAAGTGGGAGAACTTGCAAAATAGCAGGGTGTTCAAATACTTACTTTCTTCACTGTAAGAACAATATACACTGCTACAGAAAAGTCAAAGACTAAAGTCAATTTCCTCATTTAATGCGGGTGTGCAGTAGCCTTCAGGTTATACTGTAGATATACCAATTTTCCCTCTGTAGTAATAATTTTAGACGATCCCCTCCTCTTTGTTTTTTTCCTGTCAAAATGCAGATTTCTAGCCTTAGTTTAATCCCTGTGCCTGTTCACATGAAACAAAAAACTATCACAAACTTCAAGGTCTTCTCTGTCAGTAAGTCTATTATTTTCTCACAAACGTGTCCAAAAGTGGTGACAATATTCAAAAACGTGTGCGTGATGTTGGCCGGTAGAAAGGACTTTCAGCCATAAGAATAGTATGGTAGGTTTTTAAATCCAATCAGGGATTACATTTGGAAATGAGCTGTACTGGCACCTGCTCCTACTGAAATAGAATTGTAGAACATAACCATTAGACATGCCTCCCTTTACTACACTTTGAGGTGGTGATCTTTCTGGTTTCTGGTTTCTGGCTGCTTTAGTGGTGTGATGAAGTTGCCCCTAGAAAGTAGACCTCAGTGCTTATGTACTGTGGTTCTGAGTGTGTGTAATAGCCACTGTCCAGGGTGTATCCCATTGGTCTACACCCATTAGTGGGACGCCCTTAATAAGAAAATGTAATGGGAATGATACAGCTGACCTCAATTATACACATTTTAATCATTAGTCTTGTACTCTTCTCTAGGTGTGTGTGGAGGTCCTGATGGAGTATCCCTTCTTTGTGTTCGGCCAAGGCTGGTCGTCCTGCTGCCCGGACCGGACCACGCAGCTCTTCGAACTGTCCTGCGCCAAGCTGTGTGTGGGCGACGTGTGCGTGTCCCTAACCCTCCGCGGGCTCCGGAACGGCTCGCTCTCTGCCGGACCCATTTTGGCAGCGAAACTGAGGAGCATGGACCTCCCCGACTCGTGTCCCGATGCCAACGCTGCCGCAAGGAACAGTCCCGGACAGGTTACGGGAGAAAGCCGAAATGTAAAAGCGGATGAAGTGGTTCACAGTGACAAACACGGGATGCAACAGAGGCCCACGGGCCGCAAGAGACGCTGGTCAGCTCCGGAGCGGGACCAAACTGAGAAAGCAGAGGATGAACCACCTCTGACTCTCCCCAAACCCTCCTTTATCCCTCAGGAGGTCAAAATCAGCATAGAGGGACACTCAAGGGCAGGAAGTGAACGCTGTTGAAATCTTTTTTTTGTTGCTTTTTTTTCAACCATTTGCTTTCAGACTACTGTAATATAGACTACGTTTACACACTACGTACATACCTTTTCATTCACAAACGTCAAATATCGATGGCGAAGAATACTGGAGTGATGCTTATAGAGATATTATATTCGAGATCAGTGCAATCAATAGGGAAATGGAAGAAGCATGAATGTTTGAGTGGGTTACGCGGAGAGGCTATGAAGTTATGTATCTTATCACAAGCGGTGTGTCATGGTGTGAACCTGGCAGACCAGCTGACCAATGCAGTTCTGTCACGAAACAGTGAAATCATACTCCTATATCATGTTTATTTGGCTCGTGAAGCGTGGAGGTTATAGACTGCTCCAGTGATGAAAGATGTTGATCTCTGCTGCGTTTTTTGTACGAATTTCCGGATCCCTTCCCATCACCTGTGTGAGTCGCTCTCCGGGATCAGCCCGTCTAGTGTGTGCGCGCGCATGTGTCTTTCTATGTAGTTTCCAGTCAGCAGGCACCACAAAATAAGACATGAACAGCAACAGGCAAAGGAGGGCTCATTCATGTGTAACTGATCTGTACCTACCTTTAGCTTTCCCACTTGTAATTTTAATCTGTCCACGCAAAATAAATGAGCTGGGACTGGGGGTGAATGTGAAAGGACAGTGTGCTACATCAATTATGAAGAGAAATGCGCTGTTGGTGTAACCCGTGTCCTTGGTCATAAATAAGGACAATAATGGTTTTAGATGGGCATGTGACACCCTTGTAAGGCTTTAGCTGTATGTGCTGAAGCCGACCCTTTACATAGGGAATAATCGGTTTGAATTTCCAGGATCTACGTATAGGGTAATACTCCCCACTCTGTTTTCCCTGATGCCCCCAGAGATAGGCCCCAATAGGTTGCGTTAATGTTCTTCCTGAACGTTTCATTTCATTATGAAAGTCAAAACTGCTCTAAACAAGACTAATATTCTCAAATCAAGCCATTTATACTCGTAGAACCATAAAAAAGCAATAATTGTTCAGTTATTCAATAAAATGCTGTTTCTTTTAGTGTTTTTATCATTTATTTGAGCTGAAACACGTAAGTCACTTTCTTTAGTGCAGTTTCAGATCTACTAGACAGAGAAATTTGCTTCTAAAGAAAAATATTTTTTTGGTTCCTGCTTTCGGCACCAATTTATTTTTCGATACCGGTAGTACCTTAATTATTTTATTGCAGGCAAAAAAGTCTTCATCTGTACTCTGTAGTTGAAGTGTAGGACGTTTTGATCTTAGTCCAAAGTGTAAAGCAGAAGGAGGAGTTAACCTCTAAGTCCCTCCTCTCTTGGTACTAAAGGTAGGAAAACATCTTGGCCTATTCATACTTAATATGGCTCGTTACCTCTGTATTGTCTCACCCTGGGCTAAGTTCTAAGCCTATTCATCATATTAAGTTTGAATAGGCTAAGATGTTTTCCTACCTATAGTACCAAGAGAGGAGGGACTAGAGGTTAGCTCCTCCTTCTGGTTTACTCTTAAGAGACCCACAGCGTGCTCATATCTTTATTAAGCTGATGACGATCTTTGGACTAAGATCGAAACATCCTACACTTCAACTACAGAGTACAGATGAAGACTGAAGAATTTTTGCCTACGATGGACTACTCCTATGCGACTGAGAACCTACACAGACTTAATTATTTTAGTTTAACAGTACCCAGCCCTAGTTCCTTAGAATTTTTATGATTAAAAAAATAAGCAATTTGAGATGTTTTGTTTGAAACTAGGGATGCACCGATCCAGTTTTTTTGCTTCCAATACCAATACCGATATTTGGGGTTTGAATATCTACCGATAATCGATACAAACCGATACTGTGAGATTTTCACAAAAGTATGCTTGTAGATAGACTTATTTGTTGTTTAAATGCAAAGAAACTGCAGCGAATTTGCAGAGAGTGAAAAAGTGACTGGTCCTTGTTACATACATTAGTGATGTGATCATTAATGTATTATACATATGTTTCATCAGTGATTCTGTCATGTGTTTCTCAAACTAAAATGCAAACATCAGTGGCCAATGTGAAGCTATGTCACTACTTTGTGACTCAGTCATAGTTTCTGTCTCAGCCTTGACTTGTTGAAGCTAACATTAGCATTCTGCTGCTAACTGCCGTATTATTGCGGAGAGCAAAACAAATTACATGAATGAATTCTACGAGTTTAGAGCTTTAAAATGATATACAGCATGCCCGATATTGACATTTTTGCGGTATCGGCTCCGGATCGGTGCATCCCTATTTGAAACCCTTATTTCATGCTTACAGTATGTGTCAAACTTATACGTCCTAATTGTATTGTATTCTTCATCTCCTCAGCCCCCAAGTATGGAAGCCACACCTCCTCATAGAAAAACAGTAGTTGATCATGTTCTCATTTGGATGCTTTATTTACAGGGAATGGCCTTAGACGTGTTTAGTATTATACCAATTGCGCCAGGATTTAGTTTTTTACAGCACAACCTCACATCCTCAACGGCAGCGTGTCCCTCTCAAGTTCACGCCTATATTGCAGCTAGAGTCGTTTTTCGTTCCACTTTGTACCGAGGTCTTTTGTATCGAGTAGAGTAGCGC
The DNA here is from genome assembly GCA_900303255.1 of Lesueurigobius sanzi. Lineage (NCBI taxonomy): Eukaryota > Metazoa > Chordata > Actinopteri > Gobiiformes > Gobiidae > Lesueurigobius > Lesueurigobius sanzi. Next base: position 20,818 of record OMNZ01109240.1, on the reverse strand, counting down.
CAAAAATCTCTGACAGTTCATTCTCAGGAATAGCACGTGCATCTGTGTGTCGTGTCCGTGTGTTTTCTGAGCAGCAGCACTTTGTCGCGGTCGGCGGTAGAGGGTTCTAATAAAAATGGCAGCCATGTCTTGTTCCTCAGCTCTTCAGACTGTTCCGATGCGTCCTCCTGCGGGTCCAGTCATAAGCATTTTATTACCAGGGCAGGGAATGTACCGGTATACACACTTATCGGGCACAATTTGTTTTATTTTTTGACGAAGGGGTAAAGCTACTTTTGAAAGAAAGGGAAGAAACAATGAGAATTTGTAGAGAGAACTATCCAGCTGGTGTTGATATTGTACAGTGAATTGCTTGTTTGGAAGTGTACAGCGTTTTGTATAGATATTCTAATCCTTATGTAGCTTATGTACTATTTATGTAACAGTGACTTCTTCGATCATTCCATCACAATTCAGAAATTAAGTTAACTCCAACGTGTCAGGTATCGATCGCACTATCATGAATGTCCAGGAGCATTTTCCACAAAGCAGAACTCAGTAACTTGGATTGTTGTAACAATGACAATGGCTTGGATTTAAAATGTACTTTACAAGCTTTTTACATGTGTCTGAAAGTCTTATTTATGCACTCCACTTTCCCACTTTGTAGCTTCTTGTATTTAACTATATACCAAGTACCTTTGCAAACCATATATTCAACAATTTGACTACTCTATTTATTACAAGACCCTAAATTTGATCAGCAACTATATGGGCATCATTCACTTCAGATCCCTTCCCCGGTTTGTTTCCAGGAAGTTATTGAGTCGTGCTTTCAGACATGGCCTCTCCAGCACTCGATGTAAAGATATCATAGTCACAAATATTCCTGTGTTTTCTTGTGAACCAGACTGTTCTCCTGTTCGTGTGGGACTGCTCAGGCTAAACACTGCCCAGTGACTGTTCTCCTGTTAGCTCTTAGGTTGTTGTTACAATGTTAAACCAATGCCTCATCAGTGAAGTATGTGTTCTCTCTGTCGTGAGTTTGTTTAAAAAAAAAAGAAAGAAAAAAAAAAGTTGGAAAAACGCATTGAGGAAAGGAAATAAAAGAAGAGACGACGATGATGATGATGAGTATGGAGATTTTGCACACATGAGAACAGGACATTTACAAATGATTAGAAGCGCAGCGTTGAGAAATTTACGTGACCTAAATTTAGACTTTTGAATAATGTTATACTGAGAAAGCCACTCTGTGCAGTGAGCATCAGATTTGCACTTTGACCTGTGGGAAAAGGGGTTTGTTTATTGTACAGCACCACTGAGGCGACGTCTCGGTAATCTGTAAATAGCCAAAGTCTTCCATTCTAATGTTTGTACGGCTTTGTTGCTGATGGAGACACAGATAATGTACAGACCATCGAAGAAGTGAATTTATCACTTGTTGTCAATGTTAATTTGGCCGACTATTGCTTCACTCCGATGTTTTCGTTCACCAGCTCAGCCCATCAGGGGAGATCAGGGGGGTTGTTTACCGGACGATTCCTAAGCTGAACATACATGTATGTTTGACCATGTAACGTACAGTATGTTGTTAGTATCGATGACGTTCCCTTATTTTGATGGTGTCGAGGTTTACTAGTCAGAAACTGTTCAAACTTTTCTTCAGATGTTCGCTTTTGATCAAATATATTACAATAAAGAGTATAAAGATGAGTGAGTTGTTTGATGTGGCCAACAAACAGCATACATTGAACACAACAGAACACACCCTCAAACTACAAAGTCCACAGCAGGGTCTGAACTACATACAGCTGTGGGCAACAGTTTACATGTATGCTATGTCAACTTATGCATTTCATAGAATATGAATAATAACACAAAAAAAACCTTTATTTCACTCATGGTTAGTGGTTGTGTCAATCTCAAAAAAACCTGTCATGTAAAGGTTAGATCAGGGACATTTGAGTAGTTTCTGTTTCATTGTGATTTCAAAAGTAAACTCAGTTCTTTGACAATAACTGGCTTCGCACAACCACTAACCATGAGTGGAAAAAAAAGATTTTGTGTTATTCATATTCTATGATATAAAATGTCCAAAAGATTAAAAGGGTATGTAAACTTTTGGCCACAACTGTATAAAAATATTGAAAATAATGTGTAATGATAAATATTTAAGTTTACAGCTTAGTTCAAAGTCTATTTTATTTAAAGTGCTTGATGTGGTTGCTCTCTGAGGCCTTCCAGTGGGTCCCCGACTCCACTTTGGGAATTATTGCTCTTTGACCAGCACAGTAGGTAAGTTGGCCTGATGGAGGGCTGAAGGACCAGAGGCCAAGCCATTCATGTCCCAAAGTAAAACACTACTTTCTACAAATGTCAGTGTTGTGCATCATATACATCAGCGGTTCCCAAACTTTTTTGTCTTGCATACCCCTTGGGCCTTTTATTTATACTCTGAGTACCCCCTGCCTCAATGGTTTTGATGATTATAGAAAGTGAAAGACTGAAACTCCTATTTATCAGTATAAAGGCTACTAAATATTCACAAACTGTCACTCTTTACAGTGAAATGTTTTAAATAGCTTTTTGAACCTAATAATCAAAGATACAATTCAGTTTTATCTTATTTTGTATTTGAACTTATTCCAAGTACCCCCCGCACACACTTTTTTTTATCTTGTTTTCATACAATTTACATTGTATGATTGTCATTGAAGGCATTAAACTATGAATGAAGGAATTAGGAATTATGTAGGAAATAAAAAAAGGGTGAAATAACTCAAAATACTTTTTTATATTCCAGATTCTTCTAAATAGCCCTTAGCGCCTATTTTTTATTTTGGCATTTTCTCAATGAGCTTCATTAGATCCAGACCTGAAATGGTTTTGAACAGTCTGTGAAAACCATTTCTGGTGATTACATTGTGAAGCTCATTGAAAAAAAGTGTCAAAAGGTGCTATTTTGATTTCATCTTTTTAGTTTAAAACATAATTCCGCATGTGTTCATGGTTAAATGAATGCCTTCAGTGAGAATCTGTAATGTAAATAGACCCCAAACTTTTGAGGCGTAGTGTATTATCCAACAGAGTTTATGAGGGGACATCTTTAGAGGGACTGAGGTATTTCCAATATGTGCTATAGATATTATGTTCTACAGTAGAAAACGTGACCTTTTTAAATCAGATAAAATACTTAAAAAGTGCTTGAATTTAGAGAATGTAACATTAACCTCTTTAGCCCAAACGTCCCCATTTTTGGGGACTTGCCACTTTTAGAGACAATCCTTGTTTATTTTAATCTTATGGAAAAATGGCCAAAATTGCCAACATTTTCAACGACAGAATAATGGATAGAGCCAGTTTTTATCTTTATTTTGTGCTCAAAAGTTCACCTTGAAACATTGAAAGAAAAAAACAGCAACATGTTTTAAAATATTTTAACCTCTAAGGTCCCCGTTTTTGGGGACTTTTCACTTTTAGAGACACACTTTTAAAATGTGTTCACAAAAAAGTGATATAATAATATATATATATATATATATATATATATATATATATAAAATATTACAAATTAGAATTTTTTGGCCAAAAAGTGCCAAATTATGACCTATTTATTACAATGGGATTCCGCCTAGACTATGATTTTCTTGAAAATTTCACATCTACAGTATCCCCATAGACATTCATATCATATGAGAGCAATATGAACATTGTAGACATTTTACAAGCTGTTAAAGCCTTCCAGAGTATATGAATACCAGAGTATATGTATACCAAATTCGAAAAAAACAGCCACGGGCTTAAGAGGTTAAACATAAGATTGACAATTGAACATGCATCAATTAAACATGTACACTTAAAGCAAGGAAAGAATAACTTAATATATTCTAAATTTACTCAATGAATTAGTAAATTCATCAGTGTAAATCCTTTCCAATTCAATTCAAGCAT